>KV908359.1:364175-386675 GCA_002005505.1 Botryococcus braunii
TCGCTACAAGACCATGGAGCAGGAGAACACGAGTTCAAATCCCCCAGAAAAACGGGACAAAAAAATAAACCCCATCCGCAGATAGTAGGGTGATAGGTCTACTTCAGCGTAGGTGTGCAACGTCAGCCTAGGTGTAATACTTGAGGGCCAAGGTGTGATACTAGAGGGCTTAGGTGTGATACTTCAGCCTGAGGTAGCACACCTATGAAATGAAGCTACAGCGCAAATGGGACAAGCTAGGTGAACTCCTGAAATGCAGCACCTGCAAAAACACCCTGAAGTAGCACTGGAAGTGTATAAACACGCACACGCTCACACACACACACACACACACACACACACACACACACACACACACACACACACACACACACACACGTGTTCGCACGAAATTTTAAAGACAAGGTTGGAAAGGGGTCGACCTTCAGTGGTAAGACACTAGTCGTATATACTCGCTAGGAGATTACTGGTCCGACCTCAAAGGAGGGGTTTATCGTCACAAGATCCAAGCCAATGTCCTGGGCTAGCTCCCACGCCGCCGCTTCTGCCAATGTATTGCTGAGCACTGGATCCATACAAGCTCCCTCTGAGCAGACAGCCCTGATGAGACAACCCCGCACTTTTTTGCAAACCGTCTTTTGCCAGCATTTTTAAAATGTTGGAAAGGACGGGCAAGGGGGCTTTCTTAGCACATATTCGAATTCTCCCTCCGTCGGCCGCGGCGCCTTCCCCCCCTTCCCGGGCGAACAGGAAAAAGGACGAACACTGACTACACAGCCCCAGATTAATTAAAACCCTGGTTAAGAAACTTAACGAAGCGACACAAGACACACGGAAGGATCAAGTCATGATGATCATGTCCACGACAACAGTTGATGCACTTGAACAGAAGCTGCCAACCTCACAAACAACCACCACCCGACAGCACGGTATAAGGGGAATGAGGCCGGAGCATGATTTTTTTGCTGGAGTGAAGGCCGCCCACAATTAGAAAATGACGAAATGACTATATAAAGTGGTCTTTCAATGACAATCCGGTTGGTGAAATGGAAACCATTGCTCTAGATATAAAGTCCCTTCTTGATCGAGATGGACACCGAAGAGCATCAAAAGTCTCAAGACACTTCTGTTCCCTTCTGTTCACTTCTTTTTGTGACCTTTGCGGTTCTTGTGACCTGTGTGGTATGTGCGGGTCATCAGTTAAGATGCAAGAAATCAACGATAAGATCGATATCCCCAAACAGATCCAGAAGTTTGAAGCTTCCAGCAGGATTATATGCGGTCCCCGGGCCAAATGTCTAGTCACAGCAATGGCACGCACTTAAGCAAGCGCTTAAAATGGTTTTATAGTTTCAATGTTTGTTATACGTAAGGTTGACTATCTCTGTACATTTTCATGACTTTGCAAAGAAGGAAAGGGGAGGACGTCGACTGAGTTCTCGAGCGGGCGAAGAAATGGATGGCAAGTCCGAAATTACAATACATGCGCATAGGAAAAGGAAGCGCATGTCCTTCCCTCCAAGCTTGTGGGTACGCAATAGGCAATACGGTACCTCCATAGGAGAGAGCTAAGTGAAATCAAGCTTACGGTAAACCGAATCCCAGTAGCAGTTGAATCGTTTGGGAGGAGAAGCCGCCATGTCGCAGACGGAACTGGTGATAACACCAACACCGAGCAGACCATTATAATGTAATGTAATTACAACGACTTAAGCTAGTAAATTAGTACAGCAGCACGAGCAGACCATCAAAACTAGTAAAACGCTTCCGGTTATTTAGCTAGTGTGATAACTAGAAGCGCTGTAATACAAAGATAGCATTAGATTATACATTAGTAAGCTTATAAATGCAGTCATTGTTATAGTTAAGTAAAAGCCATTGCCGCGAATTAAATCGAGCCACGTTGTCTATATTAAGCTATGCTCCATGCAGTGCGCACCACACGCTGTTCATTGTGGCAACGTGGAGCGCTTGCTAGCATGGTCAATGAATCAAATATAAGTTAAGTATTTACAGTAAAAGTTATAACCTTCGAACGTGACAAATGGGTATTGTCATGACAGCGTCGAAGCTCATAAGCGCATGCACGAATTCAATCAAATCACTCTTTTCCAGCTTACGCACCCTTGCAGTATATGTGTACCGCATATAATTTTACAATTTCAACTTGTACTGAGGTTGCTGTTGCCTCGTCAGCATGCACATGCTAGCAGCACCTCCATGGTCGACAATTGCCATTGTCAGGCGGGACAATACAAAGTAAAGCAAGAACAGATCCTTCTTCCAGAAGGAGAGGCTTTATAAAGGCGTAATTACGCATGCCCAATCGGATTTGCGCCTTGCAAGGCACAGATTTACCGAGCCTCTTACAAGGCTTAGAATTATCCTAATGACCCTGCCAATCCCACATAACTTCCTAGGATCGGAACCACGTGAGCGTGACGTGACGGCGAACCTCTGGAGAACAAATTGTTCTAAAAAAAGATTTCGAAGCGACCCGTTCAGGATCTCACGTGGCTTTAGGTAGATATCGCAAAATTAGACGTCCTTGTAGGTTGGTACAAAACTGTTAACATCGACAACGCCGACATCCTTTGATACAGTTCAGGAGTTGCATCGAAATCTTGATTTCGAATTCTAAGGGACCTGGCCGAAACGTAGCCAAAAAAAACCGGGTTCACACTCAAAATTCGTTATTCTCCCCCAATAAGGGGCAAGTGTCAAAACTGCTATAGTATTTTGACTAGACTATCTGGTAAGACTATCAGCACTGGCAAAGCTCTTCTTGATCAATATACACCATACAAAATATACCATCATGATGGTATATTTTGTACTCGCCTTCCTTGCGGTCAGCTCAAGTCTCTATGTGGTTCATAGCCACGAGCAGCACGGCCAGAAACGTGAGTTCCCAGCCAAGTTTCTAGAATATGCGCTGTTTCTTCGGAATTAAGGAAAAATTTCCAACACATATGCTTATGCCTCGATCCTCATATTATCACAAATACTAGGGTAAAGCCCGGAAAGGGGAAATTGTCTTGTTGTGCTGCTGGTGCACGTTCATTAATTCACGTCAGGAAACAGTAAGTTATCGTCAGCCATGATAAGTTTAAGGATGGTGATTCACTTACAAGGGCAAAGTTGGATCATTATTTTAGCCTCTGAGCAAGTTTCGGTGTTTCGGTGTGACTGCACAAAGGCCGTATTGTCTTCTTGCCTGAAAAGTCCTCTCAATCCTTATCAAGATTCTGAAGTGCAGATTACTTTACAGAACTAATTTCCTCCATGAAAAGTTTATTCGAAGGTGTTGGACATTGCACCAGAATATAGAACGTGTACCTTTTCCGGAGCAGGATATCTACGGCGTAATACGATGTCGCTTATATATTTTCATGTCGTTGTTCTTAAATCAACAAATAAATATTGGTAAAACATGGAGTGCCAATGACGAGAAATGTGAAGGTTGTTAAAGCCCATGCGTGGTGATGGCAGACAACCCAGTAGCAGCGACGCAACGAAGAAATGAAGTATTCTTACAACATCAAAATGCATGTATGAAGCAAGATGAGTCTTCACACCGTCGTCGTCTTGTTGAAACTGAAGCTTCCCCGCCGCAAGGTGGGCATTGTCAATGTCAGGCAATGCGCACGCTGAGAGCATTTCTCTCCAGCCAGCATGCTTCATAACTTAAATTGTTCATAATTAAATTACATAAAACGTTGTAACGTTAACATTACAAATTGAGACGTTGCAGATTCCGCAATGAATCTGGAATAAGCAATGCTGCATACACATTAATACCCATTGCAACAAATTTTACACGTACTTCACGTAACATGATCACTTGTGATTCTCCTTAAAAATCTAAACAAGCATAAGTATTTTCAATTACTGCAGTTGTGTACATCAAAGCATTGTTGGGAACGTCAACTAGTGCACACATGCTGCAACCGTGGCTTTAAACTCTCTTCCAATCATTTAGCAGAAGGCATGTATGCGTTAATGTCCCTTAGTACTGCGTGATGCTTTTCTAGGACATAGTAGTACAAGCTTGTATAAACAGGCTTATACTGATGTATACGAGAGTCGTGGCCACGATAAGGTTTCACGCAATACATGGCCATGTCTCGCCTTAAAATGAATCAATATGAAGAGCTGCAAATGTTTATATTTCATTTATATAAAGATTCATAGGCCTTGAAATCCTACAAATTGGTTTCGAAGACATGATCATCGTTTTTCCACTTTTGCAAATTCTGCTGAACGTTCATATATCAATGACATCATCATCCTTTTGTTAAACGTGGTTAATTAGGATCTTAATCTCCATCGCATTCTAATGCCGTCAAGCTATTCATTCACCGATCTACAATATATGAATTTAACGTGTCAATGTACATGTACAGGTTCAAAGGAATTAAGCCAGGGCCGTGCTTCCCTGGGGAACCCCTCCAGTGCTCCAGAATTACTCTTCAAGTCCGTAAACACAATACCTGCTCCAGCTCCAGCACCCATGGGCTCTCCTCAAGCTGATAATAAAATTGACAGCAGCTTGAACCAATTGGTACCACCGGTGCTTGATCCGTATATTCCGTCAGATACGGATCCTCCTTGCCCGCCGCGGAACTGGGAACCAATTGCAAGTTTAGGTGACGACGCAAGCACACCGATCGACTGCGCAAAAGCATATCCTCTAGAGCCTATGGAAACTCTGTACTCGGACCAGATCGACACTAGGCATTATATTCCTGAATGCGCTCCTCCTCCACCAGCTCCACCACCACATCAGGAAAGTCAGGTGGCTGCTACAGTTGGTGCAGTTTCGGGGCGCATTGCCCCATCCCTCTCACCCGGAGGATCTCCATCTGATACAACTGGCCTAGAGGCCTCTGGGCAGCCAGCTGGCCTAGAGGCCTCTGGACAGCCAGCTGGTCTAGAGGCCTCTGGGCAGCCAGCTGGCCTAGAGGCCTCTGGGCAGCCAGCTGCATCTGGAAATCAAGATATCGCCATTCCCACAGGTGGACCTGCCCTTGGACCCTCACCTGCAGGTAAGAATGGCGAAAGAGTAACAGATGCAACACCAGCAGGAGCATTAGCCCCGGCCGGGCTAGAAGCAGCAGCAGTAGCAGCAGGTCCCGTGCAGAGGCCGGTCACCTCCGTGAGTTCACCTGGTGAAGTCAGGAGCGGCGAAGCTGACCAAAACATAGCGCCCAGTGTGGTTATATTTATCACATGCATTATTGCGGGAGCAATCATGCTTATTGCTATTTTTAAAATGTAAATCAACAACACCTGTGTACACTTAATATGCCAAATGTCGTAGACATGGCTTGAGTGTGCTGTTGCCATCCTGTCAATACTAATAGATTGTAATTTGCGATAATCAGAAATTGTCTGAAAACTAAGGCGCGGGTATGATTGGAGCCATTTATATAACCAATTCCCTTGTTAAGCCTGATAGGCTGTGACAATCACAAACATAGTATCAGAGTATCAGTGCCACCTCTCATGAATCCAATTTAGCTTTGCTTCCGGAAGTTCACGACAATTTCTGCGGCTTTCTAGAGCGCAAGTCGGCCGCATCTTATGTCTATAACGTACAAGGGTACCCGTTGTCGTTGCTGCATGGCTTTTAATCTAGTGCTTACGAAGGCTGGGAGGGTACCGTATGCGCATTTGGAGAAGATGCCTGCGGGTAGCCTGATCAGGTCCCAGGATGACCCAGCTGGCCAGGCCCTGAAGCCCGAATAGATCCACTAGTGGCCGAACTGGTCCAGTACTGACCCGGACGGCGGTGAGTGTATTCTTGTGTGATAGCTGTAGCCTCACAACGGTCTGAGGTCATCGCCTTGTGCGCACTCAATGATGCACTCCCGGGAGACTACCGGGCTGCAGTAACAATGCGCACATGGCGATAAATAAAAGGCCCCTCAGTGCAGGGCCTCGAGTAAAGTGTAGTCCTGTCTGCAATGCAGGTGAGCACGTACCTTGAAAGTCAGTGTATTGGTAGCAATCCTCAAATATGACGGAAGTCCTTAAAAATTAAAACTACTTATGCGCTAGCAATTGCAAAGTGGATACAATCCCGGTGTGCTCAATAGATCGAGAGCACGCGCATGCGTGAAAGAAACATGTGTAAAAAGCAGATATATCGCATCACATATCTATGCAACTGGATGAAGCATTGCACACATACGTATGAACGCGTTCACACCGGAATTTGACACACTAACTCAAAATCTTAAAGCCCATGGGCCGTGACCTTGACGCCATTATAATGCATTAAACGCATTAATCAATGCGTTTTATAGACAGGTCGGATCCGTAGTCTTTTCGACTTTGCCGCGCTTATACTTGACGTTTTTGACTTGTTAATTGGTTCGAATTCTTTAAACGCATGCATGCTATTGGGCTCCACCTTGTATATATACTGGGACAAGGATATCACATTCTTATTAAGCTCCGGAGCTGGCCTTTATTCATGGAGCTGGCCAGCTATATGCATATTGCAAAGACGGTATAACTTCATCGTTAAAAAGGAAAAATATGATAGCCCACGTGTTTTCACCAATTTCCGCGTGGAAACCATTTACGGATATAGTGTCCGAGAAGCATTCAACACGCGCTACTCTGCCAATTGCTTGCAAGCAACAAAGAGACGCTGAAGCTAGCCAGCTTCCAAGGCCACAGAATCCGTCCTAGTAAGACATGACAACTACAGCAATACAGGATTTATGGTTTAGAGAGAGTGAGAGAGAGAGAGAGAGAGAGAGAGAGAGAGAGAGAGAGAGAGAGAGAGAGAGAGAGAGAGAGAGAGAGAGAGAGAGAGAGAGAGAGAGAGAGAGAGAGAGAGATCTCTCTCTCTCTCTCTCTCTCTGTCTGTCTCTAGAGAGAGAGAGAGAGAGAGAGGGAGAGAGAGGGAGGGAGGGAGAGAGAGAGAGAGAGAGAGAGAGAGAGAGAGAGAGAGGGGGGGGGGGGGAGAGAGAGAGAGAGAGAGAGAGAGAGAGAGAGAGAGAGAGAGAGAGAGAGAGAGAGAGAGAGAGAGAGGGGGGGGGGAGGGAGAGAGGGGGATGGTACTGCCAGAGGGACTTCTGCGGTTCAAGAACGTGTTGCACGACGTTGACTCTTTATTATTGCATCGGATACACAACGCGTCGTTTGTTACAGTTAGCTAACGACCAGATTTGCCAGGTGGTCCCGTCCTTGCATTCCGAATGACAGTACATGTTTTATATATGAACATACAAATGCAGTACCGTAAAGTATTCAGAAGCGGACTCCCTGCCTCCCTTTAAAGGCTACTACTAGTATCTGCAAAGATAGAATTACGTACTTCTAAAGAGAGACACTTGTTTGCAAACGTCTGTGCACCATATTGGTTGAACCAGGATCTTGGAAAGGTGTTGAATATGGGGAGATATGGTAAATACACTCTCCTGGCATTGTGGTCGATATTGACCATCGCGTCCAGCAACGAGCTGCAGATTTCACAAGGCAAGTTCGTTAGTTTCCCTAAATATCGACCCATAAAATTGCTCAATAAAAATTGCGTGGACCAGTTCTGTAGATTCCGAGTTTATTGACGTGCTCGAACCATACATATATACATTGTTCATATCTGCTGAAGTATTCCAGTAATCCCTTTAAAACTGGATTTCGCAATGAAATATCAGCACATTTACGAAACCGGTTCTCTACAAGATAGAGAAAAGTTTCGCTCAAGGGTCAACTGTCCCGCGACGGTCAACCAATTGCAATGACGTTTCAAATGTACTGCAGCATATGTATATGATACAATAAAAAAGTACATATTCTTTATTTGAAAATGTAGTTTTGTTCTTTGCGAAGTATATAATGATGTATATTTGATATAACTATATCTACGCGATATATACGATATTCTTCGTGAACGATACAACGATATATCCGATTGCTCTTTCGATCACCACAGGTGTTATCTAGAAAGCCTCTCTAGGAGCGTTGGGCGGTTGGTCTCTGTTCCGCTTCGTTAATAGGGGTTTGGCACATACAAAGATCACGCTGAGAAGGAACTTCAGCAAGAGCTGTTCCAAACACTTACTTGTACAAACCCTAATCCCCATTACAAGAAGAGGGGAAATTCTGGAACGTTTGGAACCGTTTCATAAGCAATTCATATTAGGCTTGTATTATGGAATTGTTTCTATTAAACCAGAAGGCTTTTTTCAAAATAAGGTTAAGATTTTTCTCTATTTTTATCGGTGCTGTGATTGGAAGTTTAAGCTGTGATATGGTTATGCAAGTTACAGTGGCCTGCAGGTATGTGTGTTTTTGTGTGTGTGTGTTTGTGTGTGTGTGTGTGTGTGTGTGTGTGTGTGTGTGTGTATGTGTGTGTGTGTGTGTGTGTGGGGGGGGGGGGCGCTTGATGTTAGCCACAAATGCTGTATCTGAAAATGTTGTCCTGACATAACTAACATTATTCGGTGCACGTGTATTTGCAACGCCTATACCGACACTCGCATACATGTTAGAATGACATTGATCCTTCATCATGATGGCTAGTAGATATATATTGATGTCCAACTTTTTATCGTCCTCCTCTTAGTTAGCGACCTGCAGCTAGCTACTAGCGCTAGTAGACTTATACATTACTCTACTGTACGTGCTCCAAATCTGAAGAGTGTGTGTGGTGATCTTGGTATCAGGCCACCGCTATCCGGATGTTGTTCCTTCAGAGGATCCACAACAAGGAGTCGTTGACGGTTATAGCTACATCTCCAAGGCACCACCCCAAAGCGAAGGAGGGTGGAACGGCGCTCGTGATCATGTTCTGGGTCGACATATGCATGCATTAGCGGAAGCCGAAGCTACACCACCGGGAGGTACGTGCCCTGTCCCACATACGTGAACGCTTTTCATCTAGACTGCAGTTGCCCACATGCCTGCTAAGTAGTCCAGTAGTGATTTCATGAGCAATTTTAATGCCATTGAAGTCTTCGAAGAGGATTCACTGGCTCAGGAAACTGTCAAGTATATCTTAACCGTATACGGTTTACGTAACCAATGGCCATTCAAATGCCGTAAATGTCGCATCGCAATTGCAAATCACCCTGACCGTGAGGATCATGAACTGGCGGCGATGGATCAGAATATGGGAATATATGGAGACAGAGTGGCAGAATTTTGACGGACACCGTGGTACGTTTGGACACCACCTGTCATTGACTCTGAGGGAGCATGCACAGGGTTCCCGGACTCAAGTTTTCAGAGGTCCAGCACAGCCCCACCCGTGGCCTCACCCATGGGCTCGGAGCTCGGCGTGCGAGCAGCTGCTTCGATCGACCGTTGTGCTCGTTGGGGCTGTTATGGAAGAGTAACCTTTGACCAACTCGGGGATCCCTATATCGTTTCCGATCCTCCTGACAGACAAGAACAGCAAAAGCTCGAGCGACCAGCTGCACCACCTCCAGATGCAGCTGCTTCCCCTGCAGGGGCGGCAATGCCCGGCAAAGAGTCCCCACGTGATGATGGTGAAACAACGTTTGTAGAGCCCTACATAGAACCCTCTACAGATGGGCCCACGCTTCCAGCGTTACCTCCCATGAGACCAGTAGACCAAGCGTACGCCAACGCCATGGCCGCTGTGGACATGGCTGCACGTGCACGTGCACCGCTTGGTGGACCAGCTGAAGGGTCCATCTTGCCACCATCGACTTCTCCAAGTAAGTCAATAGTCAATGAAAGTGTCAGCAGCGCTGATGGTGTCGAAGCCAGCTCCGTTGCAAAAATATATATCGGCCTTGTGTTAAAATGCCTTATTGGATCCATCTTGATGATGTGGCTTCTTTAGAGGCTATATATCATGGTAAGATGAAATATGACCAAGGTCGACAACATGATTATGTCCTTCAGCATGTGCATATGTGTTAGGTACTGGGTTCAAAAAAAGAGATAATTGTGCGCTGCATAAGAGTGTGTTTTGTCTCGTAAAGCAGTCTATTTTCCCACACGGTGCACTGAAAGCGCTTGGTCTTCGGAAAGTTTTGTCTAAAGATCGTATCGGCAGGCTCTCATCTATGTGTGATTAAGAGTGGTATCATGATCACTCTTAATACTGAAAGTTGAGAATTCAGCTCTTGGGGATACACCTAAGGGGAATGCTCTCTAATTCAAACAAAACTAATAATGTTTTTGATCTCTTGAAAGGACCCTTCCTGAAGGCATAACTTCATTTTTAAAGAGCAGTGCCATGCCAAGACGGACTAAGTAGTTATCCAGATTGCCTATCAGAAAGTTCCTCGACGACTGATGGTGCATTAGATTCTAATTTATAAGCTTTAAATGGTTGTGACGATATAGCAAGTGCCTGTTATACTTAGTAGCCATTATGGATTTCGAACAGAATATGTCCTTTCCGGTCCTTTCCGGTCCTTTCCGGTTTCGGTCTTAGGTTTGTGTCTTGCCCTTTGCTGGCCCTTGCCCACTCTTGGGCTGTGTCCTGGGGCTTTCCTGCCCCTTCCTTTGTGTCCTGCCCCTTCCTTTGTGTCCCCGGGGCTTTCATGCCCTTCCTTTGTGCTCTTGGCTCCCCACTCGGTACTTTGGGTTTGTGTTTGGCCTTGATTCTTAGGGTTTGTGTTTGGTTTCTCTCGGTGTCTTGCTGTGTCGGTGTTCGGTTTTCCATCTCATCAGCCCTTTGGGCTGGGTTGATGTAATTCCTTCCTTCCTTCCTGGAGACCGGGAAGACTGCGCCCTCGAGTCGGGACTTCCGCGGCTCGAGAGGATTTTGTACTGCTTGATAAAACCCTCAATCTTGTGCCCTTATAAGGGTACTCTTTCCTAGGGGGTGATCTTAATTCTAGAGTTGGTCCCCTTTCCCCCATGGCCCCTGGAGGGGACCCAAATGTCAATCCCCATGGGCGGCTACTTCTTCGTGCTGTCCACAAACTAGGCGTTTACATTTGCACTGGCCGCCGTCAGGGGAGATATCCCAGCCGGTGTGTCGTACCACGGTACACGTAGATCAGCTGCAACACGACTTGACCATATCATTGTATCCCCAAATCTTATCCCACACCTAGAAGACATTGGCATTGATTGTGAGAGGTCAGAGTCTGACCATTTCCCACTATGTGCATCCTTGTCTGTTCCTATTCATCCTAGACCGTGTCGCTCTTCTGCTCAAGGGGGACACCCATTGTCACAAATTAGCTGGTGCCAATTTGCAAGGGATCAATATGTCCAAGCATTACAGAGTGATGAGTTAAACCTCATGAGCCAATGTGAAAAAGCGGCTGCTGATGGGGACATTAAGACTAGCATTCATTGCCTCTATGCACTCATAAAAGATGCTGCAAAGAAAGCAGGAATGCATGACCAATACAAAAGATATCCCCACAATGGACACCGGCGTCAACATCAACCCTTTTTTGATCAGGAATGCCGGGCCCTTAAACGGGAAGTCTGGAGGTATGGAATGTTAACCAAATGGCGGGGTGATGAGTTCCGGAGGTTAGAGCGAAAGTACCATGCTATTGTGAGGAAAAAGAAAAGGGCATACCAGGCCCAAAAGCTGAAAACATTGGTACACCAAAAGCATTTCAACCCCCATAGGTTTTGGAAAACCCTTCGGCGTGAAAGAGATAGACTGCCTGAACCCCTTAGAGATGTGTCAGCTTGGGATTCTTATATAAATTCCCTTGCAAGTGGTCTTGGAAATGAAGAGCCCGCGCATGGTCTGCCTATTGGGGCATATCCTCCCCATCAAGTCCCAGAAGATCATGGTCACGATCAGTGCGACGAGCTGAATGCTCCCTTCACAGTCGAGGAAATTGAATTGGGTCTCCGAGCACTTGCCAATGGGAAATCCCCGGGGAAAGATGGTTACCCTACAGAGTTGTTTAGGTATGCTCAACCACTTACACACCCGGGGGATCCTTACTCACGAAACATGTTAAGTCATGTCATTGCGGACATTTTTACTATGGCGCTTAGACAACGTACCATACCGGCGGAGTCAAATGTATGTTTGGTGACACCGGTATATAAGAAAGGGGACGCGTATAACACAGGAAATTATCGTCCCATTGCCGTGGGCGAATCTCTTATGAGGTTGTATGCCAACGTGTTGAACTCGCGCTTAGTATCTTACTTGGAGAAGTACCGTTTGCGTGTTGATTGCCAAACAGGCTTCCGTCCTGAAATGTCCACCACCCATCAACTGTTTGTTATACAACATCTCATAGATTGGGCAATGGGCATCACTCCACTCCGTTTTGCATTCCTGGACCTCTCTAAAGCTTATGACAGGGTATCACGTCTTAAGTTAGGGCATATTTTGGAGCAGTTGGGAATCCAAGGGGATTTTCTATATGCTACCCAAGCTGTAATAGACAGTACAGTATTGGCGATCAAAATTGAGGGCAAACATGGGGGGTTGTTTGAATCAAGTGCGGGTGTTCCTCAAGGGTGCCCCATTAGCCCTACACTATTTGGAATTATGTCGGATGGACTCCCCCGATATCTTGCACACCATTGCCCCACGGCTGGCCTTCAGTTACCTGATGGCACACGTTTGAATATAATACGTATCCAAGTGCTAGGCTTTGCCGACGATTTTGTTCTCGTCGCGCCTACAGTTGAGGACCTACAGGTGTTGGTGAATGCTACTCAAGAATGGTGTAAGAGTATGGACATGCGCCTAAATGGGGCCAAGACGCAATACCTTTCAGTAAATCCAGACCCTCTGACACTCTCTACCTCTCTGGAGGTTGCAGGGGTTAGAATTAGTCCGGTACAGGAGGTTAAATACCTTGGATTACAGATTCATGCCAAGAATGGCCTTCAAGCCGGCATTAAGAACCTCGAGCAGAGGTTCTGGATAGCATGGGAAGACCTTACTAGAGCTTATAGCAATCTTGGTTGCAACATGTCAATGATGCTCATGACAGAATTGTACTTAGCTTGCCTACCACCCCTCATCTCCTATGGATGTGAAGTCTGGGCATTCAGATGCTTTCAAGGCAGACAATTGTCTTCGGGAAAACCTAGTAGTATACCCCTATTGGATGCGCACAAGCGGGTCCTAGCTCAGATTTTGGGGGTACGTCGGACAATCCCTGAGGAAATAATCAATTGTGAATTAAACATATTCTCTTTGTGGTCAACTTGGATCTTACGTATGGCTAGGTTTTGGAACAATATAGCGGCCATGAGACCTGATTCATTACACTACAAGGTCCTCATGCATGACATTAGGTTGGCAATAGTAGAAGGCCGAGAAACGTTTTCGGGTACCCTTATGCAACAACTTAAGAAACTAGGATACTATATAGCTGACCATGTGCGGTTTGACAGAGCCTTGCAGATTGACATTTCACAGGTAAAGGATCTGTTAGACCGTAAAAGTGACATGATATGGGATGACCTAGACATCTCCCCTCGCTCTTGTGCATCCCCAAGAGCCTTATTCTGCAGATACCAAAGGTGGTTCACGTCCGCCTCATGTACCACGGAGTAAGAGTGCGCTCAAACTCCACCTTCCTAATGGTACATTGCGGACCTTTATGCGATTTAGATTAGGCTGTCATGACCTTCCTATTGATAAAGGTAGACAACAAGGCATCCCTCGAGACCAGAGGATTTGCACGAGGTGCTCCTTAGAGCTCGTTGGTGATGAACATCATCTGTTGTTCACTTGTCCGGCTGTACAACATGTACGGCAACAATTTATGCATCTTTTTCAACAAAGGAGTCGATATGTACAGACGTTTATGTGGCAAGAAGACCTTGAAGGGGTTGCCAAATTTGTGACTAGAGCACTGGAGAGCTACCTCACTCTCCCAGGTGCTGTGCGACCTTAGTTGGCTAGATATGGGTAATTCATTGTACTGCCGTCCTCTTCAGCCCTAGTGGCTGGTCTTTGGATGTAATCTTCCTTCCTTCCTTATAAGTCCCAGCCCCGCACGTGTTGGTCTGGAGTGGGACTTAGAGGGAAATTTGCTGTTTGACACGTTGTGGGCCCGCTTGAAGGCCAGTTTTAAGGTGCAGTTCATAAGCGACTGCTAAACAGTTCCTTCTGCCCGTCTGAGCGGGCTCAGCTTTGCACATACTCTAGGTGGTTTAATACTCCGTCCCGCGCCACTCTCTCTAGGCTTTTGTGGTTACGTATGAGTGTTTCCAAGTTGAGGGTTTTCCATCGATTCCGCATGGGGGTTCACAACCTTCCTATTGATGCTGGTCGTCGTCGGGGCATCCCCCGTTCCCACCGGTTCTGTGATCAGTGTCAGGCTGGTTTGGTGGGTGATGAACACCACCTTGTCTTTTCCTGTTCGGCCCTTCAGCCGATCCGGGACCGTTACCCCCATCTTTTTCGTTCCCCCTTTCGGTCGTTACGTCAGTTCGTCTGGCAAGATGACCTTCAGTCTGTGGTTAACTTCATTTATGATTGTTTTCAGTTTCGGTCTTAGGTTTGTGTCTTGCCCTTTGCTGGCCCTTGCCCACTCTTGGGCTGTGTCCTGGGGCTTTCCTGCCCCTTCCTTTGTGTCCTGGGGCTTTCATGCCCTTCCTTTGTGCTCTTGGCTCCCCACTCGGTACTTTGGGTTTGTGTTTGGCCTTGATTCTTAGGGTTTGTGTTTGGTTTCTCTCGGTGTCTTGCTGCGTCGGTGTTCGGTTTTCCATCTCATCAGCCCTTTGGGCTGGGTTGATGTAATTCCTTCCTTCCTTCCTTCCTTGATGTTTCAGGAATCAGCTCGTACTTTCTAGAAAAGTGGTGACGTGTAATGTTTAGCGTCTCTTCATTGTGAACTTCATGTTCAGAATCTGCTTGATTTAGCCAGAACTACCTAGATTCTCTTTACCTGTCAAGTGATCCTGCTTTGTGGATTACGTGGCAGCTCAGAATCAGTTGTAACCTGGGCACTAGAGGGACCTGATCCCTCTGGACACTTCGTTCCAGCGGGGTCCAGAATCTTCCAGAATCTCCGCGTAAGTTCGGGGACGACTATATAAGGGCGTCCAGCCGTCCTCTAAACCACGCTGTGCTAGGAGTTAGGTGAGGGAAACCTCTGTCGTGAGTCTTTGTAACCGCACAAGTTTGAATCCCAACATTCCCACTAGCCTCGTCCGTGACCACTGCGTTAATGTGCCTGTCTGTTTGCCTACTTGCATCATCGTACTTGATCCACTCGACCTGACTTGTCGTGTTCGTGAAGCAACACCCCTAAGTGTCAGATTAACAGTATTGTCTTACTGAATAATACCCAAACCCTGATAGTTTCCGAACGATAATACTCTACGTGGTTGAACTTAAGTTTTGATCAGAGATATAACCGCACGTTATACATAGAGATACAACAATTTGACCCGACGTAATACTTTCGATAATTATTTGATCACTATAACATCATTCATAATTCCGTTTACCAGTGCCGCAAGGTGCTTTCCAGTCCGCTCCATCCAAGCCGCAACAACACCGAACGTGGACCAGCCCGAATCCTAAAAGGGAGCTACAAAACCTAATAACAGAGTAATAATAATTCCATTTAGTACCTTTGGAAGTGAAACGCACGACCTATCACATCAGTTGAACTCATACTCCAGACGTCAACCCCAAAGTCCGATAGTCCGGCCAGCGCTAGGCCGTAAGCCGGTTATCCCGACTAAGAACCCCCGACTTCAACACCCGTGACTTGAACCGCAGCAGTCTCCGATTGTAACCTCCAGCCATCGAAACGCACAATCGTAAGTACCAGTAATAATCCAGGTCCAGTAATCCGGTAATCCAGGTCTCAAGGCCGAATCCTTGAGTGGCGATCCGCGTAATTTACCTTGATACAGAAGCCGCAGCCCAGCTATTACTAATCGTAGTTGCAAAGTCTCTAATTTCAATCACAAAAAAATTTGTCTACCTTGGGTAACGGTACCCTATAAAGGACGTGACATGGTTATACATCTGATATATCAGATCAGCTATACAGCTATATTTGAATATATAGCAGCAATGATGTTTCGCTATAGCTACTGTACGTACCAGTACGGTACCCCGGGAGATGATGTTTCTGTTCCCCCACTCATGGAATCCTCAGAGAGCAATCAGAACTGGGCCCATTTTTTGTATGATGTGGCTTTAAAGTGGCCATATTACAGACATAGATGGCCACTTTAGCTAATTAGCTTATTAGGTGCGTAAGCAGCTACAGCCCTTCACGAAATCAAACAGACAAAGATTTTTATGAGCACGCTGAGGTGATAAAGCCGCGAAGGTTCGTAAGCGGCCTTTTTAATAGATAGAACTTGTAACACTCTTTATTCTAGATCAGCCCTTCTCCCACTTGCTATCTGCGAGCCCCCGGGGTCACCGTGGGTGACTTTTCAACCGTACAACGCTCCCTTGCCCGTCTGCCCGTCTGAGCGGGCTCAGCTTTGCACATACTCTAGGTGGTTTAATACTCCGTCCCGCGCCACTCTCTCTAGGCTTTTGTGGTTACGTATGAGTGTTTCCAAGTTGAGGGTTTTCCATCGATTCCGCATGGGGGTTCACAACCTTCCTATTGATGCTGGTCGTCGTCGGGGCATCCCCCGTTCCCACCGGTTCTGTGATCAGTGTCAGGCTGGTTTGGTGGGTGATGAACACCACCTTGTCTTTTCCTGTTCGGCCCTTCAGCCGATCCGGGACCGTTACCCCCATCTTTTTCGTTCCCCCTTTCGGTCGTTACGTCAGTTCGTCTGGCAAGATGACGTTCAGTCTGTGGTTAACTTCATTTATGATTGTTTTCAGTTTCGGTCTTAGGTTTGTGTCTTGCCCTTTGCTGGCCCTTGCCCACTCTTGGGCTGTGTCCTGGGGCTTTCCTGCCCCTTCCTTTGTGTCCTGGGGCTTTCATGCCCTTCCTTTGTGCTCTTGGCTCCCCACTCGGTACTTTGGGTTTGTGTTTGGCCTTGATTCTTAGGGTTTGTGTTTGGTTTCTCTCGGTGTCTTGCTGCGTCGGTGTTCGGTTTTCCATCTCATCCGCCCTTTGGGCTGGGTTGATGTAATTCCTTCCTTACAAGAGTGGAGTAAAAAAGACCAGCCCAATGTTCAGGGACCCAAATTTGGTTTAAACCCCCAATGTTTCAAGCTATGAGTCACACCCGGCGAGCGGCCAGCTGGCGACCCACAGCCGCCGCAATGATGAAACTGACCCGACGAATGACAAAAGATCCCTCCACATCTTCTTGAGCAATGATGGCTTGGTTCAAAAGCCCCTGGAGCCTCTGCAACAAGGCCAGCGCATCAGCATGCAACCCTCCCAATGTTTCAAAAGCGAAGGCTTGGAAAGCCACAGGCGGCTGCTGACGCGACAACAAGACAGCATAGCGGGTCTGCTTGTCTTGGGCAGCGCGCGCGGCGGCCCCACCCGGCACGAAGTGCAGCAAGTTGGCAACTGTGAGTGGGGAAGAGCCAACGATGTCGATATAAAGGTCACGCCCCTCCTCCCACGCATGGAGGCGGAGGTCTGCGCGACGGCGCTCCTGGCCAGGGACAGGGGTGGGAAAGGCGGGTTCCTTCCTTCCTTCCTTCCTTCCTTGATCCGGCTGGAACCGGGCCATCGCCCTGGCTACGGTCCCCATATCACGACGGTCACATCCCGACGGTCGGTCAACAAGTGTCCGTCATAGCAAATCACTGTCTTGCTGGTCATTTATAGTTGCTTACAATTGCGACGCTTCCTTAGCGCACCAGTTTGGGACTTCCATCGCAGACTGTTTGTAAGGTGGATCTGTCGATGGCCGATCGCAGGACCTTGTGATGGCGTGGTGTGTAAATTCCTCGCATTGAAAATCTATCTCACTTGGCATATCGAAAGACTGGATGGAGCATGTCGAAACTTAATTACCAGGACCTTGTGGGCTATAGTCCTGCTTCTCACGGTGCTGAGAGTCATGAACCTGAGACACTTTCTGACGTATACAACCTTCCACATTGGTTGGGATGGCTTTGACCGCATGTTAAATTCATAGTAATGTCAAAGGGGCACGCCTTGTTACTTAGGGCATGCGTTGCAAACGGAATGATCTGGTTAAGTTCCGACTTCTCCTGACTACGATCAGGCGTAGTGTAGGCAGCAATTTTATACGTTGATTGAATCCCACCCTGATGAAATTGCGTTATTCTAGGTTTCCGTAACGACGTACATGGTTCACCAGACAAGCAGCTGGCATCTGCCAGAACAGCAACTTGGTCCGTAGAAGGTTTTCGGCTTGGACGGCCGGATGATGCATTCTTGATGGTCTTACTGGGCTTAAGCTTCTTTGTAGCAATTGTAATCATTTGGAATGCCACAACAGGGTTGTGGAAGCTGCAGTACATGGGGTTATAGACATGCCACATTCAAGAGAAACATATCTGGATCAGAGAGAGACTCTTTTGACTACATCTGGATGCTACATATGATTTCTTTCATTTCACGCATTTCCTGAATATGGCTTGTAACGCAATGCATTTATGGCCGAGAGAGTGGTGGTTGATATCTGGCGCTTCCGCAGGGTTAGAAGGAACCGGTGGTTTCTTTCAGCAGCTGCTGCATCATTTGGAGCAGCGGCTGCAGCATACTATACATACACAAGGTAATTTTCATCCACGCTTTACTCATCAAGTAATTACGAACAGGGCGTTTCTGGTGTCCTTCAGGCATTGGCTCCCCCCCCCCCCCCCCGGGGGGGAACGGGAGAGTGATGATACATGTGGTGTCTGTGCCAGTGATGTAGATAACCACCTCAACATTGACGGTCGGGGTCTAATTGGAGGAGGATGGGATGTACGAGGCCAGGTGGTCGAAGACACCGCGCCGTGTGAGGGAGGTGGCCTTGCAGGCTGTGGACCCCCAGCTGGAGCGGGAGACAGAAGAAAACCTGCTAACACATTTCCAGTCCATCCAGAGCATTGCTGATGGAACCACGCTGCCTCAGCTTCTGGCAGAGCTACGGGTTCGCATAGGCCGAGCCGCTGACGTGGACCGTATCCTTCAACAGCTCCAGTAATCCCATGCCCCCCCCCCCCCCAGTTCTTCTCAACCTACCCCACCACACTTCTCTTCCATGTCTAATAATGGAAGATTTAATATCCATATAGATATTACTTATGTAGCTCCCCCGTTCCACACTTTTGCCCAAAACAAAATAAATTAATAAACAAAAAAGTAAATTAATAAATAAAGTAGGGTCCCGCCCCTCTTTTCCTTTTCTGTCCTGCAACTCCAGCTAATTTCCACTAGTGCGCCTGGAGGATGCTGGCGGAGACTAGAGGGGTGAGGCACACATGTAGCAGGATCCCATCCCCGCCCCAAGGTATGCAGGCCAGACCGTTTTGGTTGTCCGAGACATTGTGCTGGGTTCACTGGTTGTGACCCTGTATACATTCTATCCCCCATGGACTTTAGCCATCCGTCCGTCCATTTATGTCCCCATCCATATGTCAGTCTGGCAGCTAGGTGGTCATTCGGCCAGCCAGTCAGTCCGTCACTCGTTCGTTCCATCAAATCATTCATTCTCACTCATCCCTTCCCTTTGCGCAGTCGCTCAAGCCTAAAGTCACCCAGGAAAGGATCATTCCTTCGTGCATCGGGGGGCCAGGGCATTGAAAGGGAGGAGCGAGGTGGCTGCGCAAAGAGCCCAGCTGTGGGAACAGCTGACGCAAGTAGCTTTTGCGCGCAGCCTTGAGGGGGTGTGGCTCGTCCCCCTCCTGCATTTGTTGGTGCGCTGCCAGCTGAACGTGTTGGGCCGCCGCTTGTTTCTGCAGGCCAATCTGCAACCCCCACGGTGCAGATTCATCCGGACTTCTCCCTCTTCCTCTTTCTCCTCCTCCTCTTCCTCCTCTTTTACTCCGTCCTCTTCCTCCTCCTCCTCTTCCTCTTCCTCTCCTCCTCCTCGTTCTTCTTCTCCTCCTTCTTCTTTCCCTCCCCAAGCTCAACGTGTTGCTTCTGTTACCCCCCCCCCCGGAGGGCCCCTTCCCCTTTTGTTCTCACTATCTCTAAAACCCCCTACCCTCCTCCGGGATTGCTGTGCTCATGTGGAAGGGATGAGCCACCACGGACGACAAATGAGCGGACAGGGGAGGGAGAGGGAAGGGGACAAAGAAGAGGTGGGGGGGGGAGGGGAAGGGGGAATGGAAGAAAATCGGGGGGGGGGGGGGAATAAGTACTTAGGCGCCAAGCACAAGAGCGGTGGAAAAGAGAGAAGGGAATGACGGGGACCACCCCCAGACGACGGTGTTCTCAGGAAAAACATGAACGAAGACATATACATTTTTTTTGGGGGGGGGGGGGTTTGGGGGGAAACGAAGGTATATACGCTTTTTGGGGGTGTGTGTTCAGAGCGTGGAAAGGGAAGGCAAGGGAAGGGGAAACATGGTTTGGCTGTGAACTGGAGCAATACATGCAGTTCACAGGAATGAGCTGGTGGACTGGGAATGAGGCAGGGGCCCAAATTCAGGAGGGCAATGGGGTGCAGGGGAGCACGTCCGGATGGGGGCTCGGCAGCCAGCTACGTCAGCAGGAGAGGACAGGAGCTCTTCTTGGAAATGGCCCATCATTTCCCAGAGCGAGGCGCCCCCTACCTCGTCTCACGCCTTGTCAAGGTATCCCCTCGTCCCCCGTTTCCACCACAAAGTTGTAACACCTTTTGGCGTCGAATGTGAGTTCAAAATACAGACAAAGCAAATTTCTGTGTACAAGGCATGCCTGCTCCATCTGGATGACGGTGCCTCTGCTGCATGTGTGCAGGCATCTTGATTGAACACGATGTTAATTCTTGGTGTGTGCATGGTCTTGTCTTTGGGTTATTATTGAAGGGGTCTGTGTTGATGTGTGTAAAAGGAATGCTGTGTGTAAAAGGAATGCTGTGTTTATCTACGCTTGTTTGAAGGCACTCTGTTGATCTGTGTGAAGATTTCCCATGCCGATGTGTGCGAAAGTATCCTTACTGATGAGCTATGGATTCCCTTCCAGTTTGTATGAGTTCATTCCAAATGTTCGTATGAAAGCTGCACTGCATCAGGCCATTGTACTGGTTACTGACCTAGAGGAAGTTAGTTGTTGTTGGACATTATGGTTGTTAACTTAGCAACCACACTGGTTGTCAAAAATCACTGATTATTGTGTTAAGAGGGGTTACTGGTTTTCGCAAGTCACTGCTTGTCTGCCTCCGGTAGTTACGGATTATAAAGTCACTGCTTGTTTGCCTCAGAAGTTACATGTTATAGGAAGTCATGGCTTGCCTGTCTCAGGAGTTAGATGTTATATGAAGTAAGTGCTACTTGGCTCAGAAGTTGCATGTTAGAGGAAGCCACTGCTTGTCTACCTCAGAACTTACTTGTTGTAGGAAGTCGCTGCTTGTTTGCATGGAAACTTACTTGTTATAGGAAGTCGCTTTCAGGAAGTCACCGGTTGTGAGATGTACTTGCTCCCCTGACTGGGGAAGTGTGCAGAGGACGCCTGGTTGCCTAATCAAGAAGTGTTGCAGAGATTCACCCGTTGTCACATTCACCAAGGTATTGGTCATCTGACTTGGGACGTGCTACAGAAAGTCGGCAGTTATCAGGAAGTTACGGGTTTCCAAACGCCGACAGCTGATGGTTCCGATGAAGTCACTGGCCTATGACTGGTCTGCAGTTCTGATTGTCTGACTCAGCGTTTAAAGGAAACTCGCCAGTTGTCTCACCCTAGAAGTGCTGCAAAGAGTCGCCCATTGTCAAATTCAGCAGAGTTACTGCTCATCTGACTCAAAATGCGCTGCAGAAATACGCCCGGTGTCTGAGACAGGAGGTTAGCGGTGGCCAATCGCAGACAGTTTATTGTTGCAAGGACATGACTGGACTGACTGACTGAGCTGACAGTCATACTGGTCTGACTTCAAAGCACCGTGGAATTTCAAAGGGGTGTCGGTAATGCGCGGAACTTCAAAGTTGTGGAGGTAATGCACGGAACTTCAAAGGGGTGGAGGTGTTGCGCAGGAGGCGGCCACAGTTTTGAAGGATGTAGATTTGAAGAGCAAAGTGAGCCTGCAGGAGGTTGTTGGCTTCTGTCACAGCATCAGCAACGGTATGCCCTAAACCCTAAACCATAGACTCCTTCCCTTCATTCTCCTAGGGCCCTGCTCGCTTTCGACTCCCCCTCTGCTTACGCACGCCTCCATTCACCCTCTGCTTGCACACTCTTCCGACTCCCCCTCTGCTTGCGCGCTTTTGAGTCCCCGTCTGAGCACAGATATGGTGGCTTCGGACGTGCGGAATGAAGGCCCCGCTGCTCCGACAACCAGTAACTGCCTTAAGAAGCACCCCGCTCTTCCGCAGTGGCAACACACACATGCCCTGACGGCCATGTTGATTTTTGTTCCGGGTCTTGACAGACATTCTCAGAATCGGGCTTGACAGAAATTTCCGGGGGCTTGACAGACATTTTTGGAATTATTGTACCTGCGAGCTGCAGACAGTGTCGTTTCTGAGCAGGTGGAAAGGAAAGGTTGTGGCCAGGAAACGTGTTTGTGTTATGT
>KV908359.1:391675-409175 GCA_002005505.1 Botryococcus braunii
GTGCTCGAGATCAAGAGACCATAATCTTGGTGAGCTAATGCCATGAGACTTGACTTGGGAGTCTCGCTAAAGGGACAGCAGAATCAATAACATCACGCTGCCCTTGCCCCAGGAGGGACGCAAGTCAAGTCTCATGACAAGGGCAGTGATGTGATTGATTCTGCTGTCCTATTAGCGAGACTCCCAACTTCATCCCCTTGCCCTAGGCCTACCTATCCCAAGAGGACAGCTGAATCAATCGCATCCTTTGGAGCGGGTCTCTCCTGAGGCCTCCAAGTTTGTGCTACGGCGTGCAAGCCTCGTCAGCCTACTCGAACGATGTTTCGAACGTTGCACAAGGCCTGTTTCTGCAGATACCTCTCCGATGTGGCCAAAGAGAGATCGGCGGAGATTCGATTCGGCTCCCAGAGCGGCTTATTACTAATAGATGATCCATTTGCCACACAGTAACCACATGAGCGGATTTCCAACGGGGCTGTGATTAACACATTACACCTTCCTGCTCCTGCCGATTATCAGATGCCTATGGTGAGGCTTAACACGTGGTTCTTGGACTCCCCAACTTCGTACCGAACCCGCATGCCGGACTAGCCAGAAGCTGTAATGCCTAACTTCAGGATCTGAAGAGTGCCGGGTATTTAGCGTCGCAGACACTCTTTCAGTCATTCATCCTTTTTTTGTCTCTCCATAGTCAAGGACTTTTACACCCTCTGTTTAAATTACTGCGTGAAAGACGTTTCTGGTCAACCTACCAGATCCCGGACTAGGTAAGATGTCCGTATAGTTTCCACCAAGTTACAATTCCATCGAGCACACAGAGGAGTTTACTATTGTACTGTTGTTTTACTCGGATGTTATGCAAAACATGTGGAAGTCTTTGAAGAATCGATGTCTGCAGTTTAACCGACCATGGGTTGACCTACGACTTTCAGTTCTACTGATCCCCAATATAATTTTAGCCTCTCAAATGAGTGTATGCTGACTATTTTTTGCGACTAAAAAGTAAATTCAAACCGCAGGTAGCTCCGGAAAGGTAGCATCGAAGCCTCTCTTGGACGGCACAGCAATGGGTATCCATCCGTATTTCGCACTTGTGGCCGTCCTTGCCTTGGTAGCTGGATCTTCTGCCAGACCTACCATGACTGGTATGGTATTGCCAAGTTATTTGCGCCTTTCTTGTATGGGCTGATGGGTGCATCAGCTCCTACCATGTCAAGGGTTGCTCCGATTTCGTCGACTTATTTACAGGGGGCTGCATTCTTTTGGTTTTCAATGTTTTTTAGTAGCATTTTGTGTGGACTTGTCGTAAATATAAACTCTTCTTGTCGAGACCTCTCAACATTTGTGAGATCATCCGTGCTTCCCCCAGGCTGGCCATCACGCCATACGATATGAACAAACTAAAGAAATTCACGTAGAATCAGCTTAATACGTTTTTAAAGGGTCTTGGGATTCTGGTGCAGGCCGGAACTTGCTCCAATCCATCGATCCTCCAGGGAACAACCGAGTGTTGCGGCAGCTGCATGGCGTTGGCACACAAAACTATTCCAGCGGTACGCCATTCACTACTAAGCAACTCGTTGGAGATGTTCGCACACATTTCCTTTGTGAAAACCACAACCTACAGACGGGTGCGGCAAACAGCCAATAAACTTTAGTGGTTTGCCAAGAAAGCTGTAATCGAGAACCCCGGCAGAAAGTACTACGAAATTATCTCTCCATCATGTCAACGAACCCCCTTCATGTACAGTAGCCTCTCTGTTGACGTACCTCTATTGTTCCACATGCAGGCAGCGACTCTAAGTACCAGGCTGCTGGTGCTGTGGCGGATCTTTATGCACCTGGCCCTACGAAAGCAGGTCGCCATTACTTTGTAGGACCGGGCCAACCTTATTTCGAGGTGGGATTCCTGCTACATCCATATTCACAGAAGTTGGAAAAGACTGTTTCAGGGAATACACATGCTCAACTGGGCTTGCGAGAACGTGCCTGTGACGAGATTGCACTTTTTTCCCCCTTTTTTCCTTTTTTGTGTGTGTGTGTTTTTTTGGGGTCCTGTGTGTTTTTGCAAAACAAGCATGAGCTCAAACCATTGCTGCCTGGGGTGGCTTGTGCACCACACGTCTTTTGCAGACATGTCGAATTAATAGTAGATTGCTTATTATAGCCCTTGATCTTGATTTTGGGGAGCGTCAGATGCCTGTCTTGGAATGTGCTTCAACCTTGCACACCTTTGAGTATATCAGATGAGCTTCCTCCCACTGGCTCCCTTCCCCCCAGCCCCCCCCCCCCCCCCAATCCATGAATCCGCACCACCCCTGCCCCCCCCATCCCCCCCCCCACCACACACACACACACACACACACACACACACACACACACACACACACACACACACACACACACACACACACACAGACAGGCATGCACGCATGCGTGCACACACGCGCGCACTCATCAACACTGTGTACACTTGTACCAAGTCACATGACACTTCAATTGCACAACCTCATGGGTGGGGCATGAGTTCCTTTACAGCATGAAATGTGTTTAATACTTAGCAGATGCTCTTGTTTTTCTGTGGGGTGGTCTTGGCCACTTTGTAGGAAGCTGAACCCACACTAGTAAGGGGTCAGCTGAAGCCAGAGATCACAAGTAGCTCCTCTTCATTCCCTTTTCTGACTTGAAAGCATTGTACTTGCTCCCCTTTTCTGGGGCCAGAGGGGGGGGGATTCTCCTGACCTTTTTCCATTGCTGGTGATCCAAAGTAAGCATTGTCCTGAGGCCTGACCTCCCCATGTGGCTCCCTAACAGCGCTTTCTGATCCTCGGTGACCGCTTCCAGACGACATTTTTTTTTCCTGTAAGCGTGATTGCAAGAAGATTGCACATATGGGTGCAGAATAATGCGCATGTGGGTGCAAGAACAAATGTGACGTCGCAAGCACGAACACAGTTTGATAAGGGAACAAGGAGAAACATTCTCGCAAGGCCACCCCAAGGGCCCAGCTCTGGAAGGCGTGTGAGAGAGGGAGAATGTGTGGACCAGGTGTTTGATGCGAGCGGAAACGTAATCGGATCTGTGAAGGGGAGAGTGCAAACGTCTGCACCGGTCTCCTCTGCTCCAAACGATGGTGGCTCAGGCTCAGTGCCCCAGCTTCTTCTGACAGCCTCAGATGGCACTGGTTAGTTTTGCAACTATCTTCTCTTCTCTCTGACACATCTATGCAATACACTTCATCTGCTTTTCTCCCCTCTGTCAGAGCAAAGCATTCCACACTCCCTCATTCAGTTTGAGAGCTATGCAACACATAAAGCAACTCTGGCTGCTTTTGCCCAGGGGTGTTACGTGCCATGCACATCAGTTATGTCAGGTTCCTTTTGGCCCAACAGTTTTAGAGTGTCTGACGGAGCATTTCTGGCTGCTTGAGCCTAAATTTGCGAGTGTTGCCCTTGCAGTATTCCAGGCTCCCTTTGCCCAGCTCTTGTCGTTGCCCATGAACTATCTTAAGCTGCTGTCGCCCGACAATATCGTGTTTGCAAGAGCTTATGACAGGCCATCTGCCCCCAACATGCTTTGGTTGCCAATGCAGAAATATTTGCGGAAATCAGGCACATCCTTCATCACTGGGATGTCGTTGGGGACACACTCCACGAAGGATTTCCTGCCATGTCCCCTCATCTCCAATCGTCAATGGAGTTCTGCCATGTCCCCACATCTCTAACTGTAAATGGGTTTGTCAATTTGAAGAAAGAATCGTCAATATGAGTATGCTTGGGAGGGCAAAGGCAATTGTCCAGGTGGCGGTGTTTTGCGGTTCGTGGTGGTTTGGTGTGAAATTGTGTCGCGGCCTCTGCCTGATTTCGAGTTGTAGAGGTTGCTGCCCCTGTTGCAGCTTTGTAGAGATGTTCTTTCTTTTAAAAGTTTTTTTTTTGGGGGAGGGGGGGGTCCCTAAGGTATGTGGGTGTGCGTTGGCTCAGAAGCCTGACATGCACTGTACTGGCACAAGAATAGGCAGAGCGTACTGTCATACGAAGGCTGCAGCAGGAGGTACTGTAGCAGTACTACTGTTATGAAGCCTGATGCAGAGTGTACTGTCATGAATCCCGATCCAGGATGCACTGTCATGAAGCAGGCTGCAGAATGTACTGTCATGCAGCCTGATACCCTACTGTAGTGATGTACTGCAGTGAGGCCTAGCGATGAACGTAGTGTCATGAAGCCTGACCCGTAATGTGCGGGTGCAGGGGTGTGGCAGAATGTTAACTTCATCCAGCGTGTCACCACTCTTGGAGGGGTGGTGCCATCTGTCGCATTCACTCTTCCAGCATTCCAGGGGGTCCCCAACTTTGAGCTTGCAATCCCTTATCAGGTACGGGGCGCCCTTGTGCTTCGTCTTTGTCTAAAACGTTTTCATTCCTGCTCGTTGGGAGTTTGTATGCACTTCCATACCTGCTCGTTGGGAGTTTGTATGCACTTCCATATGTTTCATAGCCGTCCATTTTACACTCTGTGTGTCACGGTGTAGTGTTTGCTCGTCGTCTGTCTCCTCGCCGGCATGCATATTTGATGTTCTCCAAGTGCTGGCGTATGTTTCATTCAGTTTTGTTTCTGGCCAGAAACAAAATAGTATAATCATACACATACTGGCTTTCTTGCCAGAAGCACTCAGTCTCAAATTGGTACTACGATACTACATGCTCTGATAAGACAGCCACAGCAGTTTTACTAAACCTATGGTTGCATCCCAGACATGCACTATAATGCTCAGAGGTCGATTAAAATACACATCCATGGGTTCGAGACATTCATCATGATAGACAGCAGCTTTTTGCAAGTTGCACATCAAATTTGTTTCCTGGCGTGACGCGCCCTTCTGATATGTTCCTATCACTGCCCACAATTGTCAAGACCGGCTGTATCTGAAGTTTGGAAGGTAATTTCTCATATGTTTTTGGGTAGCGCGGGATAAGAGCCTTGCAGGGAGGGGATGATGGTCGATGAGAAGACATGGTGGATCAGGCGTGTGGCTCTGATTACCCAAGGGGCAGGGGGGGGAGAGGTTGCTCAAAAGGTTCCGTCCAGGATGAGTGAACTGGCCGCTGACCTTCTCAGAAAGGCTTTACCTTTGGCTAGCCGCTTGCCGCCACAGGCACAATGATTGGTGGATTGGTGGATTAATGGATTTTGATTGGTGCACTGACATTTGATGCAATGAGATGACCCAGCTGTGGATTGGACATCAAGCTCGATCTTACTTAAGGGACATCAAGCTCGATCTTACTTAAGGGTCCTGGTGCAGGCCAATCGGAAGCCTGCAGGCCTTAAGTCTGTCCGGCTGTACTGATAGATGTCGTCACAAAATTCAGGCCTTGATCTCACCGGGTGGAAAGGGCTCCTTTTGCTTGGGCAGGGAAATAGGCAAGGGGTGCTGGATGTGGTGATGTTGGAACACCGCTGCTGAGGCTAAGGGGGTTTGAATGGGGCCACAGGCGGACTATATTTTCTACGTCCCCGCCTGATCTGCTCTTTACTGAGCAGATCTGTAGAGGCTGCTCCTCAGTGATCACAGCTCTCTCAGCTGGAGTAGTCACTCCACCAGCACTGGCCACAGGCGGACTACATTTTCTTCATTGCTGCATTGATCTTAAATTTTCTACATTAATGGAATCTTCCCCCCTGATTTGCTCTCTCTGGAGGACGCTCTAATTAGCTGGACTGTCTCGAGATTGCAATTTGCATTTGGCCAGGCCTTGCCTGGTGGAGTTGTTACCAAATTGTCCAGAGGAGCCTCAAATGTCAAAAGAAAAGGAGAATCAAGAAAAGTACGTAAATATGCCTTGCGTTGTCAGAATGTTCATGAGCGTGTCTCTAGCGAACGTCTTCTTTCTTCTAGAACAACAACCAGGAGCAGTACAGCAGCTACATGTATAGCAGCAGCGAGGGACAATGATGGCTGTAGTAAATTCTTGCTCAGCAGGTTAGTCAGAACCTTCCCTCGTCTGCAAAACAGCATTTGGCAGCAGCATACCGGCAGCTGGGACGATGAACGCTGCCGCGCATTTCTTGGATGCACTGTGTGTTCTCCTTGATCTTCTTGTTCGACGAACAACGGCAGGGCAGCAGCGTTGGAGGCAATGACGGCTGTGAGGTATTCTTCTCAATCGTGCTCTTCTTCGTCGACTCATTCTTTTTGGACACTGCGCAGCCGCACATTGGCAACGCGCATGATAAAGGCTGCCGTGCATTGTTGGCAGCCATCGTCTCCTCCATCCTCTCCTTTGACAAGCTGTTTTGTGTTTTTTGGTGGAAGCAATTGCAATGCATTGAAGAGCTAAGGGGGCTAGTCCTCAAGTTAGAAGTCAGCCTATATGGGGGAAGACAATTCCAGTGTTTTGTGTTTTTTGGTGGAAGCAATGCAGTGGAGATCCAAGGGGGCTACCATATCAGGTTGCGCGTGTTCACCGAACAGGCTGTAATCTGAGTCACAAGGGGGTCAGCCTCTTGGGTTCATCACTCAGCCATTGAACTAACGGGAAGAGAAGCAATGCCTGCAGCTGCTCTAGAGAAGATATTTGTTATGGGCTCGTGTCCCATTAGCACGTGTTTGTGGGCTCGTGGGGATGTCATTTGACATCCCCATGGAGGCTATATAAGAGATGTACATATATATATAAACATTCATATATGCCAAGCGAGGACACAAGCAGTCATGAGACAATCCAATAATCATCAAGCTTGTGATCGCTGGGGGAGCCGGGCTTACGAGGCGAGTGGGTGTTGACCCCGTGGCCTATACATGTATAGGCGTTGTACAAGGCCTTCCTTACTTTAAAATTGTCAAATTTTGCGCGTCGTTGAGTGTGACACTCCGAGTGTCCAGATTTGAAGGGCCGAAGCAGTTTTGAGGCACAGGCCAGTTTTTGCGCATTTGGGGGGAGTGTATATAATATAATACAAAGTGAAGTTTGTACAGCTGATGGTGACGTATATACCATTATCGGAACAGGATAGGGTAGCAGACGCCCTTGTGAAAGTTGGGATTCCAGGTCTTGACGACGTGGAAATCGAGGTGAACAGCGATTGTGCTGATCGCCCCAGATGTCACGTGGCCCAGGAGGTTTCGTGCCCTAGTACAATCGACAGGGGTAATACATGAAATACAGAGGCCTAGGCCTCCTAAGCTGTTTTATGCCCCTGATCCCTGTACAGGTGATGCCCATGAGGGTATCTCATGGCCAACCGAGCCACACGGCATGGCATTGGTTTGAATGATTCTATTCCAGTTATTTTATACAAAGGTTTTCTAAAAGCTTGACATACAACTTGAACAGCAATGCGGAGCCTTCATTGGGCAGTAGTACCAAATTTTAATGACGCATATGGATATGGATCCACATCAACATGGATGCATTTGGATGACTACTATATCCAAAGTGGGATATACGACATGTTAATTCAGAGCATGTACCCCCTATTGCCATAAACGCCACTTCTCCTGGCTCCCACAACAGGTTCTCCTGGTCAGTGCAGTGCAGAAAACGTTTTAATCCTGCAAGGTCAGCGTGAAAAAGGACAGCATAAAACCATTACACTGTTCAAAATATCTAAAAAACATGCTCGTGGAATGTTACTCATATTACACAGGGCAAGACCATGTTTGGGGTGGAAAACTCATGAGGTTTCCACGGCAGGACCACGGCAGGATAACTGATCAGTTATCCTGCCGTACATCAGACACTGGCGCATCACGCATGTACCAGCTCTGAGCATGTGATCGCGGGCTCAACACAGCTCATCGTCTGCTCAAGGGTACTGACGGTATTATTGTCTCAAAACCATAGCTGTAGCATGTGGCCCATGCAATGCTGTTCCCACATGAGCGGAGTGAATCTGGAACGACCAGTCCTACTCAGGACTGGCCATACCGACTTTCACACCTTTACCCCAGCCCACGCCAGGAAAGGAAAGCCAGGAAAGGCCCAGCCCAGGCCAGTGCGAATGAAAACAGGAAGATCGGGCGGGAGGCCTCATCGCCACACCCCAACATGTCCGAAAATACTGGGCCAATGGGCATGTGCAGTACTGCAGGTTTCAGTAAAGCACTGCGCTCCGACAGGTCACGATTCTATGACACCTCTTTCTACACCAAGCTTAGGGTTCTATGAAAATGCAGAATCGGTGCGTCTTAGAAGCACAAGGAAGCACGAGCAAAAGCAGGCAGCAGATGCCATTGTCTTGCACTCCACTCCACGGCGGAGCCCTTCCCGCTCTGTCGGGGTGTAACGCGAGGACGAAGACGAAAAGCTCTTTCGTCCTTACGGACAAACATAGGTGGAGGGAGGAGGGTGGGGCAAGAATGCTGAGGGGCGTGGCCTGGGAGAATGCTGAGGCGCATGGCCTGGGAGAGTGCCGAGGCGCAGGGAAAGGGATAATGCTAAGGAGGGTGGAGGGAATACGCAGAGGAGCATGGCCACGGAGAATGCTGAGGCGGGAAGGAGGGGGATGGATGGCATGAACAGGTCCGGGTAATCAAGCGGCGCTGGCACCATCAAGAAACACCTGCTCAGCGAGGTCAATGGCTCGACCCAGAGCGGCGGCCTTGTTCACTGTCTCCTCGTACTCCGCCTCCGGAAGGGAATCCGCCACAAGCCCTGCGCCAGCCTGCGCCACCCGCCTTCCCAGATCAGGCCTATTTGCTTAAACTGCACCCTTTGCCAGAACAGGCCTGTTGCTTGAACTGCACCCGCTTTCCCAGATCAGCCCTGTTGCTTAAAGTGCGCCGCTACCCCAGATCAGCCCCTTGCTTGAACTCCACCCGCTTTTCCAGATCAGCCCTGTTGTATAACCTGCACCCGACTTCCCCAGATCAGCCATGTGGCTTAAACTGCACCCCCTTTCTGAGATCAGGCCTGTTGCTTCTACTCCACCCCCCTTCCCAGATCAGCCCCTGGTGCTTGGACTGCACTGATTTCCCACATCAGCCCCCTTGCTTGGGCTGCGGCAGCCAGGCTTGAGACCCGCGCATGAACTTGCCCCAACGTGAAACGTCCTATTGGGATCTTCCCGTTGACAGCGCTGCTGTGTATGCTGGACAGCCAACATCTCACACTTTTCAAAAAAGTGAAGGCTGTGGGGAGCAGAGTCTTTGTGAAATGCTTGCATTGAAGATTTGTCAGCGATTGCATCCAAGATGTATGGGCTGGGGCGAAGCTGTAGTCAGAAAAGGCTGCTTGGTCAGAATCTCCAATAACGGACTGACCAATACTGGCATTTCTTTGTCCATGCTTTTTTTAACCAGCTCCACATCAACTCCCACCTAACCCCTCAGGGGCTGCAGGTCTGCATCCCACTGCCTGTCCCACTACCTGACTCCCCCCCCCCTCCCCCAGCAGATTTGAGCGATACACCAGCTGCTGAGTCACTTAGAGGCAGGCAGTACAGGCATGAGAATAGGAGTTCCTCTCCCGGATGGCCACAAGTGTCTCTTCACTGTCTCCCAGACGCGGGAGCAAACGCCGTGTCTCCCAGGGCTTGCGCCCACATCCCCGCACACATGAAGCACTTGCACGCATGCGCGAACGCGTGCGCACGCACGCACACACACACACACACACACACACACACACACACACCCACACACACCCACACACACACACACACACACACAGGAGAGAAAGGAGGGAGGAGGGGGGTGGGAGGGAGAGGTGGGGGGGGGAGAAACGGATTAATTTTATTAGGCGAAGAGTGAGGCCAAAGGTGGATGAGTTGGAAAAGTACAGATGGCCAAGGAAAGGAAGGAGCCACCTGGAGATTGATTTTCCACTCCCTGCGCGGCTTAGAGTGGCCGTAGTCATATATTGCGTCGGTGACCATGGTGGGGATCACCATCGTTCGCAAGGCCAGAGCAAAGTCCATGCTTCCTGAAAACGACACATGCCCAATTCCGCCTCCATATGGGCCCCGCTTGTTCACTTCTAGCTCGTCAATAATTTGCATTGCCCTTACCTGCAGCAACCCGACCCTTCCCTCTCAGACCCTCTGGTGATGAAATCCAAGTGCTATCTGCTGATGGCGTCCATTACATAGCATAATTCTTGACACACAAAAGATAACAGGCAAACAACGCAACGGCCCGTGCATCTACCACTACTAGCTAAGACTGTAGGGAAACCTAAACCAACTAAAACAAGAGTGACACACACACATACACATAACACACACATGCACTCGCGCGCGCGCGCGCGCGCGCACACACACACACACACACACACACACACACACACACACACACACACACACACACACACACACACACACACACAACCTCTGCAGGTGCAGCTTGGGTGGGTGTGGCATACCAATATTAGGAAAGCGTAGGGAGGGGTACCTTGGGAGCTCCGCTGACTGTACCGGCTGGGAGGGCAGCCCGCAGTACGTCCCAGCAGGACAGTTCAGGCTTCAGAAGCCCGGTCACCGTCGACGATATGTGCATGACGTGGCTGTACCGCTCTACCTCCATCAACTTTTCGACCTTCACAGTTCCATATTGAGCCACCTGCTTCCCCCAAATCCCACCCAAATAATCACACGCACCCACCTTGGCGTGGTCCCTTTAAAGATGACCAACCGTCTCCTGCCGCCCTTCACAGTTCCCCCAGGAACGCAGAGACACACTGACATGTGTGTGTGTTTTGTGTGTGTGTGTGTGTGTGTGTGCGTGGGCACAAACATGTGCGCATCCCCCTCCCCCCCCCCCAGTGTGTGTGTGTGTGTGTGTGTGTGTGTGTGTGTGTGTGTGTGTGTGTGTGTGCGTGCGTGGGCACACACCTGTGCGCATCCCCCTCCCCCCCCCACCCACCCACACAGACAGACACACACACATACACACACACACACACACACACACACACACACACACACACACACACACACACACACACACACACACACACACACATACACACACACACACAGCAGGGGGGGGGGGGAGGAGGAAGGAAAGGCGGAGAGGGGAGATGGTACCCGGCCAACATCATTGCGGCCCAAGTCGACCAGCATGACATGCTCAGCACACTCCTTGGCATCAGACAGCAGCTCAGCTTCAAGGGCGCGGTCCTCCTCAGAGGACCGGCCCCGCCGACGGGTCCCCGCCAGGGGTCTGTTCGTAACCGTCCGCTGAGCGTCCAGGCGACACAGAATCTCGGGGCTGCTGGCCACCAGGATAGACCCTCGGGCCTGCAGGTAGATCATGTACGGTGACGGGTTCACTATCCTCAGGGCCCTGCACATGGAAGCAACAGTGGGTGTTTGTTACACAGGTACTGAGCAAAACACAGTTACAGCTTCACTAAGAAAAACCGACCAAAACACAGCTACCTTCGGGGCCCCCCACAGTTTTCCCTCCGAAGTATGATGGGAACACAGGGCCGGTACACATGCTCCCACAGTACAATGGCAACTCGGGGCCAATGTATGACCTCCTCTACATGGATCAGGGCCACGAAACCCATTGAATTGCACGGAGCACGAAGCATGGATAAGCGCTTCATGGTTGTGAATAAGACAAGTGGTTGTGCATGATACCAGGCACAGGCGAAAGATCACTAGCAAAGCAAGGCGTCTGATAACAATTGAAACCAGTGGTGGTGTATTAAATGAGGAACAGGCAGGAGAAGCAGGGGTCAGCGGCTTCTGCTAGTATACGAAACCAGTACTTGGGCATGAAACCATAAACGGGCAAAAGGTCACAAGCATAGACCAGCGGCTTCTGGTAGTATTTGAAACCAGTGTTTGTGTGTGAAAGCAAACACAGGTGGAAGATGAGAAGCAGGGAACAGCGGTTTATGGCTATAAATGGAACCAGTGGTTGTGCATGAAACCAGAATCGGGCGGAAGATCAGAAGCAGGGAGCAACAGTTATGGTTGGAGAAAAACCTCAGGTTGTGCATGAAACCAGGATCACGAGGAAGATCACAAGCATAGACCGGCAGCTTCTGATCGTAAAATTGAATTCAGTGGGTTGTGTATGAAACCATGCAACAGAAGGGAAGTCACAAGCAATGAGCAGCGGAGTATGACTTGTAAGAATTTCGAAGCACTGCTTGTGTACGGGCCGAAGGACCAGGCAGAAGAACACCAGCAAGGGGAGGTGTGATTGTATGTGAAAGCAAAGAATCGGCGGCATCAAAATCAAGGAGCAGCGGAGATCGAAGTGAGAGGGGCTGGCAGACCTGTAGACCTCAAAGGGGTCAGCAAAGGTTCGTCGGCGGAAGCGCTGACTCAGCACCAGCTGGAATATGTCGCCAGCCTGGATGTACTCCTTGGTCGCCTCCACCGCGCCCATGTACTGCTCCTTAGTCATGTTGCTATCCTGCGGTGTGTTGGGTCTTCTGGAGACTGACATTGTGACCTGCACCCCATAGCCCAGCCAAGACCAACAGAGTTGGATCGACCAACTCAGAGAGTCCCCGAACATCTCAGAGTATGTGGCTCTCACTATGGTACGGCCTCCCAACTTGTCTACTTTGAGAAGATATGGTATGATGTCTCCCTCTTTACTTTGCACAACAGATTCGCGTGCATGTCAGGGATTCCCCTCAGGCCAACCCACCCCCCCCCGGGCCACCCACCCACACCCAACCCCCCCCCCCCCCCACACACACACACACACACACACACACACACACACACACACACACACACACACACACACACGCACACGCACACGCACTCACGCACACGCGCACACACACACACACACAACGGGGGGGGGGGTGACAACTCACGCATACACACATACATGGAACACACATATACATACATAGATGGAACACGCACACATACACCCGCTCACCCACAATGCGCGGGAGCATATAAACTACTTTGGTGAAGAGTGCGGAGGTTTCAAAACAAGTACCTTTGCCCCAGCGCGCAGACAAGGAAGAGGGCCTGCCGGAGTGAGACGGTCTGCGAGGGCTTGCAGCCGCCTCTTGCCTGCCAAGTAGGCTGATTCCACGCTGGCATGCCGATCCAAGTGGACCCAGACTACTGTGAAGAGAAGCTTTGTGGCGTGGTCGAACACGACCACTTCGTTGTACAGAGCCAGGTGGAGGTCTGGAAGCCCGTCCTGGTCAGGTGGGGCTTGGCTAAATGGCAGCTTCCCTGCTTGCATCACACAACTTAATATTTGATAAAGCATGCCACGATATTTAATAAAGCAGTGCCAGCAAATTATGCCTGTGGAGCTCTTAACATGGTGCAAGGTCAGGAGCATTGGGCATATAACGATTTTTTGTAATCACGAGAAGATCTGCTGCCACGCTCAGGGCACACAACCGTGGTAGCTCTCCCAACACTCACATCTGCTCCAGGCATAGCCTTCCCTGTCTCAACCTGCCTCTGCACATAATGGAGACCTCCCAAGGTTGCCTCGCTCACAAGTGCCTGACCTGAGCCAGGGGTATGCAATGGGATGCTATATTGATCCCTCCTCGCCTCTCGCTGTGGAGAACCCCGGGGGGCGCCGGGGGGGGGGGGGGGCGGCAACTGCGTGGGCATGACGCGTTGGCGACTCCGCTGCAAGTCTGCGGGCTTTGGTTGAGAGCAAATGGGTGGGAACGATAAAGGGAAAAAAAAGGCTTTCGCACCCTTATATACATATCGGACAGTGTCATAGCCGCAGTAGCCGACCCAACCCCCAGTGAAGACCTCCGGCAAGCCCTCCACAGGGACCGGCCTCCAAGTGCTGCTGAGTTGCACCACGGCCTCCAGAGGATCGGTCTCTGTGGTAACTGTGCGGGACCGTGCGGCATGGTCTAAGACAGTCACTTGCTGTTCTTCCACCAGCACTTCCATGGCAGGTTGGGCCCCCACAAAGCTGTACCGTCCCTGGGAGGACCAACCCCCTTAGGATCTTTCCAGGACTTTCTGGTTTCCGCCATTCGTTTTCAACTACAGACAAGGAGGGAAGCCTAACACAGAGGGGAGAGGAGGGCTAAAAATGAAGAAATGTTCAGTTGGCAGTTGCGAGCTTCATATACGGAGGGCCACACCTGCTGGTCTCCATTTACAACACTTTCAAAGAGGAATGAAGGTGCTTCACGATCATCTTCTGTCACTAGGCAGCGGTATGCCAGAACAGGGGTGAGCTGGTCAGAGAGCAGGCGCTCGTACAGAGGCACAAGGTTGCCTTTTGATGCTGCTGCCTGAAACCTCTTGAACTCACTATTTCCGCTGAGATCTACGGTCAGGGCTTCTGCTCCAACTTCCCCTGCCAAACTACGACACTCATGAGGGAGACTGGAGTAAGTGGTGCCTCTTTCTTGTCCTTTACACCTCCCCTATTCGTCCTTCAGCTTTAATCGCATCAAATCATCCGTCAAAAGGATTGCTGCAAAACACCGTTGAAGGGAATCAGGAGGGCATGAAAGAAGAAGGAGAAGGAGAAGGGGAAGAAGGGGAAGAAGAAGGGGAATAAGAACCTTGGATCAAGCTCTTTCACACATCCTCGAATGCATTTCAAGTGAAAATGATACCTATAAGTGAGTGCCCATAAAATTTAGACCCACAGGAACACCTGCTGCATCTCTGATGGGGAAAAACAAACCTCAGACGCATGAGTAACCCCAGCCATCACAGGCACGGGGATGGCGGGCCCAACACACGGAAGAGAAAGGTTGATATCATGAAACTCTCTGCACATGAATTACAATAAGATATTGGGCACGACAAATGCGGTCGGGGGCTCACAGAGACCCCAAGGGGTGCCCCAAAGAACCCCAAGGAACGCACCCAGGACTGCGCCTTCTCGTAACCCTCTCAACCTCTCCGTCGAATTGGTCTCAATCGTCCCAATGAATGGACACCTCGATGCTGTTTCCGTGTGCCCAAACGGTCTGCCCGGGCCAGAACGGCCGAACCTTAATGGTCGTCCCGTCGAAACATGTGTCCATCCCAGACTCCTCGAGCATGGAAGCCTATTTGTAAAATTGGTTTGAAACCATATTTGGGAAGCAACAACGCCCGAAGGCATTGTCGTCCCGGCACTGGCGGCCGACGCCTTTCACATCCAAATTTTGCACAACTGGAACGCAGTGATTGAACAGCAAACACAGCTACAACAAGTTGAAAAACACAACAATCATTCGAAAGCGACAGGAAGCATCTTTTAGGATAAAGTCCAATGAGAAGCCTAAGCTAGAACTCAGTTGTCCTGGATTAGGTAGTTGCCGCAACCGCAGGAGGACCGCAACCAAGGCCCTCCGATCGGTCCCCAGGTGCCGGAGCCCTTGATGAGTGTGGGCGACACTCAAGGACTCAGGAGTCTGCCTCTCATGAGCTCATGATCAGAAGAGAAGCGCAAATGATTTATCTCCCTTTTTCCTGTGATGATATCACCTGCGGCTGTTCAGGGTTTCACCACGGGCCACGCTTGCGTGTGGTTTTACCTTTAATGGTGGCCCAACTGCGGCTTTAACTGCGGCTGTTCATGGTTTCACCACGGGCCACGCTTGCATGTGGTTTTACCTTCAATGTTGGCCATTAGGAAGTAATGAAAGAAAGAATTAAATTGGGTGCGATTTCCTCTTATGTAGTTCTCTCAAGTAATGCCAACGAGTTCCAATTTGCAGAATCCTTGCATCCTGGCATCATCGATTGGGTCAAAGTTTTCATCTTGAAGTAAAACGGGGGCTGGTAAACTCCCCTGAGTACCTGCAATGCGGCGAACAATTGTGAGGTGTGCAACACGGAGGTCTTCAACGGCTCCACATGAGCTTCACCCGGCAATGGAGGTCCACATGCCCAAATTTGGGCCTTTTAAAGGGCCCAAGTCTCACATACATGGGCCACCTTTCCAGTGCAGGATGAGAGTAAACATAACAGACCCGCATGTAGCAGCGTTTTACTGCGAAATTGCGCTTTCAAAGGTGTCCCACGACAACTGCATAAAGCCAAGATGGTGCGGGAAAGGGGACACCATGCTTTGCCGAGCCCAGAGGGAAGACAGCCCCAAGATACCAAACACACATCTTGAGGTATGCCCTTGGTATGCCGTGTGCCGGATGTATGTGTCGCCGTGAGGTCATAAACATTTCTGACTGAGCTGGGAACAACTTTGCAAAAACCGAATGGTGTGCGGTTAGGATAGGCTTCACTCTTCCTTATAAAAACCGAAAGCAGGGCAGTAGAACAACTGATGAATCATAATGACAAAACATACCGTGGCAGTAACATGGAGAAATTGGGAAAATGAGGGCATAATTGTTTATTCTAAGTGGGGACGCCCATTCGTTCAAGGACTGAACGGCCACAGAACTCGCACGAAGAAAGATAAGCTAGCAAGGCTTCTGGCATTCCTCGGATGATCAGGAAGCGTGGCAGGGCACGTCATCACAGCAACTGGATACGAGCCGGTACAACAGTTCAACGCTTCTGATTGGCGGGAACGGACACGGGGCTAGGTGACGGTTTGATCGATCGATCCGTCCGTGTGCCCAAGAGATCCGTGACATGCCCCGCCGATTCTTATTCTACTTTGTTGAGTTGGGCGTATGTGGTTAGGTTCATAGGATTGGAAGTTCCGCTGCATTTGCGAGAAGTCTCATCCTTGTGGGCTTGGAGTGGGTCCCTTTGTTGATACTATGACTGGCAGACAGATGTCTCTTAGTCATTGCTCGTATTGTACCCCAATATGCATTGGATATCAGACGAAAACATCCGTTTTATTGTCAAGTTCAGCTCAGTTTAGGAGTTTTTGGACTCCTTGTTTGAAGATTCGGCGGTCGGATCGTTCCGTGGCAGTGACGACTTCCCACAGAACGGCATGCTCAGCTACCAATGGGGCCAGTAGTTCTGTTGCTGAAGAAAATGGGAAACCAGGTGTTGACATTTTTTTGTATTTTGGGCGTATTCCAATTGGCGTGAAACCCACTTCACTGTCAGGTTCTGCTTAGTTGGTTGAATGTTTGCATACAACCAATCTCGAGTACTTTATTGACCATGTGACATAGCATAAAGCCACATGGGTTACCTCTATGTGCATTGCGATGTATGCAGTTGAGCTGCACTGGAAGGCAAGCCAAACGTTTTCCATATCATCGCAGGTCTGGTGGATGATCTGAGGCGTACTGCAATGAGCATGCACACAAGGGACCAGTCCCCAAAGGAAGGAAAGAAGGAGTCATCTGAAAAGTGGAGTGAGGTATGCACACATAGGGAAGACTGTTGTTTTGGAAGGTCTGCATGCATGTTTTGGAAGGTTTGCATGCCAGATACAAGCTCCTGGACAAAGTAAGAATTTAATGTGATAAAGTTTTTCACTGCACTGTTAAAACCTATCCTCTGCATGGTACGAGCTTGTGGGACTCCTGCGTGCCTGTAATTCCTGTACTTGTTTGTGGTTGAAACTCACACTTGCATCGGGATTTTGCAGGTGCAGTATTTTCGAGATGGATATCTGCAGTACCTTGCTGAATCAAAAGAGGTTTTTTCTGCATTG
>KV908359.1:411675-414175 GCA_002005505.1 Botryococcus braunii
GCGCAGACGAAGGATGTGTTTCGGGTGAGTTGGTCCAACATCTGCGGCAACACTTGCTTCTGTACGTGCAAACTTGGTACATGAGGATTGTCCAGTTTTGTCCCATGGTGTGGTTGTTAATGTCAGACAGCTTTTTTGCCTGATGTATGTTGTGATTGTTCCAACGCCTGGTTGCGGTCTTGGTGGGACTGCTGGAAGGGGAACAACTCAATCATGTATTGCTAGGGGAAGGAGGGAGTTCATTCCCCTTGAACTGAAGATGTAACCCCGGCCTTACGTCTTCGGAGTCAGGTGATTGAAGGATACGCGAGGCGGAACTGGGTTTCTCTTTTCGGATTTTATTCCCCTATTATAGCAGACAATCTTTTCAAAACAGTGGAGGTTGGGCCTCATTAAGAAATTGAGGCATGTGAGAGGGTATCACAGGAGGAGGGGGGCATAGGGCTGTGGGTTGGGGCCCCCACAGGGATGGATGGGATTAGGAGAAGGGTCGTCCACACGTTGAGAGGGGTTAATGGGAATAAGAGTGGAGATGAAAGAGGGATTGTCTACTTGTTGGTTGTTTCCCACATCAAGAAGAGGAGCGTCTTGGCTTGTCCAGAAAGTTGCCTTTGCTTGATTGATTGGCGCCCACATAGTTATGACTTCCAACTGCATGCTACGTTGCATTGTGCTCTGTCAAATGATAGCACAAAGAAGAAGGGAGACCACGCTGTAGGCTGTGGCAGAGGCGTTCCCCCAGGGGGGGGGAAAGGGGCTTTTGTTTCACAGCTGAACATGTAAAGTGTGAAGAGGAGATGTTGAGCGAAGATGTTCCGTGGGGATCGCAGTATGCTGGATCTTTGCTGGCCCTCATTCGGAAGAATGTAAGCGGGAAGGCGCAACCTCTTGGCGTATGAGCGAATGGTTGCGGACGGGCCTTTTCGACCGTTTTCCCTCCGATGAAGCAACTTGCACGTCCAAAACAGGGGCTGTGGGGAGTGATAAGACTATTGGAGGGTAGGCGAGACCTCTCGGCGTCTAATTCAGTGTACCATGTCTGATTCCAAATCACGCATGGTTTTGCAAGTAGACATCACGGGAAACCATTATTTGAACCCTAGCCAGGTCAGCTGGAGGCTGTACAATTACTAGTTGACGAAGAATAACGTTTTGATAACGTTATCTCGTGTTGTGGTGCCCTGCCGCGTTGCACCGGCACCTTTAGAGTTGTCATCATCTGCACCTGATCCTCGTGAGGTGTGGCTCCGTGCTATAAAGTGATTTTAGTAGGATTTCCTCCGGGTTTCGTGTAGCCCGTCCTCGTCCATGTACAGAGCTAGATAAACTCCATTACCTCGAAGTCGGACTTTAGTCAAAGGCAAGGTCTGCAGATGGACGCATCGCATCGGCTTATATTTGCCCTATCACAGATCTATGAAAGGGCAATCTAGATTGAATCTAGCATGAAAGAGTATTCTGGCTAGCCATGTAAGGCTAAAGAGATGGAATGGGTGCAGTGCACAGGTATCCACATAGCTTTCGACTTTTATAAATAGGTGACCTTCGGGTTGGCAAATTTTAGACGAAAGGTAGAACTTCACTGCATTTGCGTAATACAGGGGTGTGTAGGAGATAATCTGAAGAGAGGGGGTAGTCCTTGTGATCGTAGATTGGATCTGAAGGAAAATGTTCTATAGAATGTTTCAGTTGGATTGTAGTCCCTTGTTCGGACATGGAAGGCACAGTTGTTGTTCGTGTTGCAAGTTGAAACCCCATCTCTTCACTGTGGAAGAAACCGACTAACCAAGTTTGTTGTCCGCACAGCCTGCCAGACATGTAAAAATCTGTTCAGAAAACATGGATCACCACTGCAAGGTCCTTGATTGAATTCCTTGTTGTGACAATTGCAGACACCTGGCCTCAACGAAGAAGAATCATTGCAAATCAACATGCACGCACTTCACATTACTGCCATTCAAAGTGTATTCTTTAGACATCAGAAAAAGGGTTCACTTGTAAGAATGACTTCCCAAGTTTGTTCACAAACTCTTGCAATTCAACGCTAGAGTTAAATCTAGCTGTTGACCTCAAGGGTGATATGCCTTTCCTCCTTCTATTCTTCTCTGATAGAGTTAAATCTACCCGTTGACCTCAAGTGTGATATACCTTTCCTCCTTCTATTCTTCTCTGACAATTCTCCTGGCAGCTACGTATACATCAGTACCTCATGAAAATTGTGGTACTCCTGAGGTACACCAAGTGATCAGTTGTCACTAAGCAAATAACAATTATAATATTAACGTAAGGACGTCAATTCGTTGGTACTCCGTACCAATGGAGAACCTCACGTTATATCTTGATTTTAAAACATCCCCGTGTATGGTCCTTAAACGCGACTCGTTGCGCTTGAGTGTGGCTTGCAATTGGTCCATGCATATAAACCCTCATCACATCAAATTCTTGCGACTCACGGACTCATCTTTCTCGCTCTGCCAGGGTGTCAAAAACAAGGGGCAGA
>KV908359.1:416675-431675 GCA_002005505.1 Botryococcus braunii
AACACCCTGCCGGCGCCATTTGGAACCCACAGCGATGTTGGCTATGTGCAATACTAGGGACTTGATGGAGCAAACAATAAATCCAACCACCTGCAGCGAATGTACATGTGATAATCACCCCACTGTAGTATAGTGACTGTACCCAAGGTCAGATTTTGCACCTCCTTCCGACAATCCTGAATACGATCAAAACCCTACCACACCTTATTGGAAACCGACTTGCACAGCATCTAGGAAAGCCCCAAATCAGGCTCATCACTTGCCAGTCAGAAGACACAAGCAAGCGATTTGAGGAATGAAACGTACCAGTTTACAGTCGCCTGGTATGAAGCCCAAAAAAGAAGCATGCTCTTCTTCTTCGCAACTACCTCGAGGAAATCTGGCAAGGTACACCAGGGCCTAAAGATCAAGAATCCAATAGACTTTAAGCGTAAAATAGTTTTTAAACTGTCCAACAAATGGCCCAATGATCATTATTGCCATAACAATGGTCTGGTAAAGAAGATCGAAGTTGTAGAACAGGCCGCATAGGTACGTTATAGCAAATAGACGATTAGTACCTGCCCAACTGCATGCCTTATCGAAGCTATGTTTGCTAATGCGAGCTATCTGCGACAGGACAGAATCTTGTCCACGGACGTAGCGTGCTATCTGCACCGGCCCAAGAGAAACACCGTCTGCTGGGCCTCTACTACCACGCGGAGCAAATGTTTCGTCCCTAACACCTGTTTTAATGTTATAGGGCCCCATTCGCATTAATTGTCCACCTTTTACATCTATTAAAAATACATAAATGTGGGGGGCTTGAATTAGTAGCGTCATCTGCACGGCGGGTCCCGAATGGGGACTCCCGATTGGCGTGGTTCCCCTGAATCAAGGCCCTGGGTGCACAGTGCACTGCAAGGGCCCTGAAAGTTTCAGCCTGAAACCCGACAGGGGTTCGGATCCGGTGACCGAATCCCATCCCCACGGCCCCCAGGGTATCACAGACACCAGATTACCCGTCCTCGTAGACCACAGGCGGTAAACGGTCTGACGAACTTGCCACAGGCACGGTCACACAGAATAGTAGGAAGAAACAACAGGGTGAGGCTTTGATGCTGAACGTTCGATGTCGGCAGTTTGGTCGGTTTCCGACTTCCGAAGTGGCTCGGAAAGGACGCCGTGTAGTCCGTAGTAACCTGGCTGATTTTAAACTAGACTTTCAGGGCGCATGGGATTTTTCCGTCAGCATAAGGGATTGTTTTAGTTTCTTGGCGTGGAGTACTTCCTCAGCAACGGTGGAGGCCTGAGATCTCTGGAGATCTCCCAGTTTTAGACCGGTATTTTTGGAAGAGGAAAGCATGGAGGCGCTTAAGAGAGCCCTGGAGCCTGAATTAAAATGCATCCAAGAACTCCTGAACACTCAAGAATCCTGCACCCAAACTTTTGAGACAGCTCTGGGACAAGTGGAAGAGGAATTGAAGAAACTCAGGTCTAACCTCATGGGGCTTGACTCAAACACAAATGGCGCAGACACTATCATAGCAGCCAGTAGCCGCCTGAAAGATCAGAAAATTTACCATCAAATGCATGCAGCGACTGCAGCTTTGCATAAGGGTATAAGGGACCTGGACAAGGTGAGCCCTCCTATAGCTAGACTTCTCCCTGATCCGCTCAGGATAGGCATACATATATGTTTATTGTTATTTAAGGAACGTGGCGGTGTGATGTAAGGTCTCTGAACCTGGCTTTTTTGGCTCGGAATGACCTCAACTGAGATGGGACTGGGGTGGCAGTTGATAAGTGCAGCGTTTCCTGGTGACATACACAGGGAGATCTCCCCACCATTTGAGTTTGACCGAGCTGTGCTAAATCAGGTGTGCTCTTGACCATGGGTTATGGCCTTTTTCAGTGCAACATGTCTGGGTTGCGTGGAGGGATCCCGTCCCACGGCATTTTCATCCCTTGCCAACACAGTGTTGCTTCCACACGGTTTTGGAAGACAAGGCAGCATTCACACATGGACACAAAATGTTGGAAATCACACACTTGGAACATTGCCTCGCATCGGCTGCAAGTCGCAACATCTGCTCAAATGCTGTCCACAAACTACGTTGGAATGCCCTATTGGGGTCAGGCTTGTCATGGTAACTGGTGGTGGCTATGAACATTCGCCATCCACTCAGATTTTGCAAAGATGACTGTGTACCTGCAGGTCATTGCTCAGCATTTCTACCAAACAGGCAGGCTGTCAGTAGCTAGCACATTTGTGGAAGAAGCGCATGTGGTTGGGGCGGACGCGTTGCAAGAAGCATTCAAGGAGATGCACGATGTTCTCCGTGAGGTGATTCCTGTGGAGTGGATTGTAAAGCCAATCTGCAGTGAAATAAGTGGTGGACATGTACTGCCTGGGTGTTTGTGGTTGATGCAAATGGCTAGCATTCTCATCTGACAGTGCCTGCGTTGCTGGACTTGTCCTAAAGAGCAAATTGCTTTCTGCATTCCTCTCGAGCATTAATTCTAGATCATTCTCTAAGTTCAAAAGTGAGTGTTGTGGAGCGTGCCCCATACAGAGTTCTGACGGTTCAATTGCAGATCCGCTCCCAAAATTTGAACCCTGCGATGCAATGGGTGCACAAAAACCACAAGGAGCTTATCAGAGTAGGCGGGCAAGAGAGCACAGATGGATTTTTGTTTCAGTTGCATGAAGCATGCTACCTGCAGGAGTTCAAGACTAAAGGCATGCCACCTCTGACGCTCATCAGCTCCTGGTATCGACTGGGGTGAGGGTACTGTTGCCATGACGATGAAACTTAATTATGTCGGGCAAATTATATTCCATCTTACGTTTCAACGTACTAAATTCTAGTTGGGAGTCAGGTTTATAAGCAAAACCTATTTGACCACGAAGGTGTGTGGGTTTCAATTTGGAATGTCTCAAGTCCGCTATGTCCTGTAGGGTGATTTGTATCTTGGCTTTCTAAGAATCAGAGGGCCTTTGCTGCTTCTCACCTGTCACCCTGTCACCCTGGCAGTGTCTGTCTTCCTCTGTGTGTGAGACAACCGTTCTGCCGTGTCCACCACTCATCGACCAAAAGGGCAATGATTCTGCATAGCCACAATCTGATGGCTAATTGTGGAGCCATTAGATTTCTTCGAGGAAGAAATCTAATGGCTACACAATTTCCTATCTACTTCTTTAGATAGGAAATTGTGTAGCAATTAGATTTCTGTCTCGAAGTGCTCTTCCTTGGACATTGTTTTCTCCACAAGACCTCTCAATGATTCGATGCTCTAGGCCAGGATTTGTCTTCATTCTTGGTGGGAGTATGACCACTCTCTCTGCATCCAGAGCGGCCAGCCTATTGATGCTATGTTCATGCTGGGTAAAAACGTGTGCACTGTCATGCAAGTTACAAGTGCAGAGATGTGTCGCAGGCTTCAAAGCAGCGCTTGCGTACGGGAAAACACACTTCATCCGCTTTTCCCCAAAGGAGTTGTCCCAAATACAGCGCTTGATGGGGCTCCTTGTCTTTGCTAAGAGGCCCAACTCATCAATGTACCTTGACCTGCGTAAGGGGCCTAATTGGGAGGCTATCAGTGCTTCTTTCATGCGGCAGGCCTGTGGCCTGATGGGCCTGGTAAGCGCTCAGATAATTTAGGATAAGGGCTGTGTTTCTGCGGGTGGCAATGCAGCATGTCCGTGCGTTTGTGTGTGTGTGTGTGTGTGTGTGTGTGTGTGTGTGTGTGTGTGTGTGTGTGTGTGTGTGTGTGTGTGTGAGTGTGTGTGTGTGTGTTTGTGTGTGTGTGTGTGTGTGTGTGTGTGTGTGTGTTTGTGTGCGTGTGTGTGTGTGTGTGCGTGTGCGAGCGCGCGCGGCTGCGTGTATAAGGGAGAGCGGGGGAGAGAGGGAGGGAGGGAAAGGGGGAAGGGGAAGAGGGGGGGGGGCGTATGCGGACACATGAGTCGGCCTGCGTGAGTGCACACGCATGTCTGTGGGTATGGGAGCCAACATGCCAGTATTTGAGAAGATCCTGACCGGGTTGCAGGCCCCAGACAGTCCACTGCTCGTTGCTGTCGGAGCAGGGGCAGAAACGCTCCCTGTGTACTTGAAACATGAAGGTCTGCCTATGACCAACTTGGGACAGGCACAAGTGAATGTCAGCAATGAATTCATCTTCCACTCTATCTTCATCTGTCCTGTCTCACGAGAACAGTCCACGCCCGCCGACCCGCCCATGCTGCTGCCCTGTGGGCATGTGCTAGCACGACAGAGTATACATGGCATTATCAAGGGACACCCCCAGCGGCCCTTCAAATGCCCCTCCTGCCCAAAGGAGGCAAAGGAATCTGAATGCCGGGAAATCCGCTTCCCCAAGCGTCAACGGAAATAGGCATGCCCTTGGTCAGCAGCAAGGTGCATCACGTGGTGAAGTTTGTTGACAGCTTAAGCACTGCGGGATGTTTTGGCACAGGCCATACAGCTCTGAGAAGTATCGGGAAGCAATTGGAAGGAGCGGAATAGGAGAAGATGGGTGGAATGAATCGAGAGCCAAGAAAAAGACATGCCCTTTACACCGGATGGTAGGTGGTAGAATGAATGCTGAAGCGGATAAACAATTGTTGAAAACACATTGTTGGACGCAAACGGTATTGTACAATTTAAACAGGAATTACATGTGCCTTGGTTTGTCTGTCAGGGCACGTACATACTACACGCGATGTGGTTACCCAGTCAGGAGTTAGCCGCTGTCCACATGCTACGTAGCAGATCATGAGTTTTGCTCCTGAGGTCAAAGTGTGTGTATGTTACAATGATGGTCAGACACGTCACAAACACTGGAGATCTCTAGGTCACTTACAGGTGGTCGTTCAACAATTTTGCTATCAGAGAAGAAATACACCTATCCTGGACAGGCATCGTTCGGAGCTTCAAGAATGCTTGGCTGCAGTAGTATAGGCGGCTTTATATAAAGACGCAGGTGTATCTCTTTAGAATAAAAAAAGTTGTGCTCGCTTAGAAGCACAGTTTGGAACGAGTCTTGAAAGTGTGATTGGCGGTGTGTATATTAGTTTGGTCTGTGGCATGTCCCAGTTTTGTATAAGACCAACCGCACTATCTAGTTGCACGAGTGGCAACTCTCATGTGCACACGGGAGTCCTGAACATGCCCACATGATGGCCGAGTCCTCTTTCATCATGTTTGACGACGATGCACTATCTTCTTCAAGGCGCATCCCAGTTATCGAGGATCTTCCCATTAAGTTGTGATGCCCTGATGGTGCCTTTAAATTTTGCAGACTTCGAACTCTGCAAACTTTTAAATTAGACACCACAAGGCAAATTCTGGTTATTCTCATATGCGGTTTGCTATGGTACGGTGATTGCCTCACATACAACATTTGCGCAGGTTGCCAAAAAGTCAGCGTCATGTTGTGAGTAGTCCAGTCCCATGGTGGCTTGAAGTTCCATCAGGCGTAGGACTCCAACTGAGCCCATGCTTCATAGCATATGAGATGACTGCTTCCAATAAGGCGTCATTGCCTCGGTCAAGGCTAGCTGCCTGCAGTCATGTATGTTAACGGCTTTCAGTTATGTTGGCTGCAGGAATGATAGACGAAGCTTACAATTTGGGCTGGGGATAGACATGCTACGGACATATGACAGCAAGAGGACACTTTTCTTTCCACAGCGGTCATCGTGTTTTAGACATATGAAGATCATCCAGATAATTTGAGGCAGTTTATGTTTGTCCCTCTGGAACACAGTCATTTTTTGGTTAGTAAAGTCTTGGGAAAGCACTTGCAAGAAGTGCTGGAGAAAGATAGCAAGACATGTGGGTAACGAGTATTGATGAGAGCATCCAGCCTGACGCATTGCAGTTTGAGTTTCAGGGAATGCCCTTCTCCCCCCACCCCCCAACCAAACCCTTTGTGCTTCTGGTTTCTGAAATAAGATTCTGCCGTTCTGCCGTTCAGCATATTTACGTCCAGCCTAATTAGTTGGATTTGGCACAATTGGGCACAACTTGCCAGCGAAGGCACAAAATGCAGCGTTTCCTTAAGACGGTCACCAAGGTAAGGCGCACTTTGACAAAGTCTTCCAGCGCTCTGTCGTGCTCTGTCATATGGTCCAATGCTCGGCCCCTACGCAATAATGCTTTTGACGCAAGAACAAGGTCACCCTTGCTTAACGAGGTTGTGTCAAAATCTCTGTCGTTGCGCTCTACTTTGACAAGCATGAGAACTGACGTGGAATCTTCAATGCATGCCCTGCAAAATGGTACCATACTTAGGTGCGTATAATATACAGAAAAGCCACCAAACCCCACACATGGCCAAACATGAAGAGGTGCAGCAGCAACAACAAGGGGCTGTTCGATACGTTGACACGCCATGTGGAGGCTTCTCCACATGAGCATCATGGCAGTGTCCTTACTTCCCACTCCCTCCCTCGCTCTCTCCCCCTCCCCCTTCTCTCCCTCCCACCCCCCCCCATCCTCGCTCTCCATCTTTCCTCCCTACCGCCCCTGCTCCCCACTCCCGCTCACCCTCTCTCACACCATTGTCGAACTTCCTCGGTACCAAGTTTTCACCCCATGTAGCACCCAGACAGACACACAAACACACACACACACACACACACACACACACACACACACACACACACACACACACACACCACACACACACACACACACACACACACACACCACACACACACACACACACGCACGCACGCACGCACGCACAGACACACACGCGCGCACACACACACACACACACATACACACACACACACACACACACACACACACACACACACACACACATGCACACACACACACACACACACACACACACACACACACACACACACACACATGCACGCACGTGTGCATGCGCCCGGGCAGGCAGGCAGGCACGCGCACACGCAGGCACACGCACACATACACGCGCACACACACACACACACACACACACACACACACAGAGAGAGAGAGAGAGAGAGAGAGAGAGAGAGAGAGAGAGAGAGAGAGAGAGAGAGAGAGGAGAGAGAGAGAGAGAGAGAGAGAGAGAGAGAGAGAGAGAGAGAGAGAGAGAAGGGGGGTGGGAGTTCCTCTAAACCCTCTGGCAAGCATGCATTGCTCAACTGATCAGCATCACTACAACCAAATGCACAATAGCTTGTCTCAGGCAATCATTGTCAACACACACAAAGGGATGAATCCTTGACCTTCACTTACTCATAATTTTGTGTGTTGAAATGGCAAGCAGCCCGATTTGAATAGCATGGTACAAAATCAGGGTCAATTGCAAGAGCCTCAGTATATGCGTTAATGGCCCCCAAGAAGTTTTTTTGTCTAAAAAGGTTGTCTCCCTGCTCTTTGAGATATGCTGGATGCCTATCCCTGAGATCCTTATTCCCAGCATGCGGCGAACCCTGCAAATAAAAATTTGAGCACGTAAGCCAATGATACCTGTGCAGACAACAGAGAGCCAAGAGATAACCCTTAGGGATTTGCACCCCTAACTTGCAAGGAATCTGATTGCCAGTCAGGGCCCACTCTTCCCGGAGATATTGCAAAAAAGCATTTCTTCTCCCTTGAAAGCACAGACATGGCATGGCATGGCATGAAGGCCGGAAGCACATCTCTGGTATTTGCCCATCGTTTACAAACAAGAGAGTACACATGACATGTCCAATACCCAATCTTCTGTACTTGCTGTACCATCCTGCACTTGAACAGCATCATTTAGTACCAGAGTGGTTTTGCGATATGCACGAATGTCCTCTTCCCGCTTCTGGCGTGCTGGTAGATGTTGCGTCTCCAAGGCTGTGAAATCCACACACACAGGTGACAATGGCTTGCGTGGCCTGCTGCTCACAGCTGTAGGTTTCTCTCTGCAGTCAAATGCCGGGATGTCAAGAAGTGATGGGCTCCTTGAGCTTGGGAAGAATAGCAGAAAAGCAAGAGCTACTGACAATATGCGGAATTAAAATTACACAGAAACATATGCAGATATACAACCCTGCAATGAACTGGATGACAAGTGGGCACCCAGCCACCGCATGGAAACGGAATAAATGGGAAACAGACACAGGCTGCAAGGCAATGGGGCTCTTGCACTGCGCAGACGGGAGAGCACCGAGGGCAGTCTGTGTTTCATACAATTCAAGATTTCTCTCACTGAATAGGTTGCACTTCACCTGTTAAGTCGTCCCTGGTGTGGCGTTACCTCTCGCAGGCTTGCATTGTGATCTGTCCATTGTTGCTGTGCATCAGTACGTTTCGAGGGGACCCCACTTTGCAGGCTGGGACCCTGTACCACAGAACTTAAGAACAGCAGCTTTGTGTCATCAAAGTGTAGTGACAGGTGGCACTGGCATGACAATGTATTCCCAATGAAGGCCTGTTGATTGAAGCCCTAGGTCAGTGTGGGAACACTTCCAAGAAAAGCATCGCGATATTACTCCAAAATTCCAACTCCAAGATTTATGGCAAAAGGGTGCCATGTTATAAATGCCAATTTGAGGTACCACATGGTGGCCATAAACCCAAATCCACGTTACCTGATGAGTATGCTCGTCTGTAGACGACACAGATACAGAGGGAGAATGTCGTCCGGGGATTGGCTTCCAACCTTTGCCAAAGTATGGTTCCTGCCCTCTATCATCTCTTAGCTGTTCTTCGTCATCAGAATCCTCGTCAGTCTCCAGTCCTGCATTACAATTATAATAGCATGTTCATTGCTTCTCGTCCCAAATCGAGTAAATAACGCCTCTGTCATCAACAGGTGCAACCAATGTCTCGTTTTGCAAGGAAGAGTTGTCATGCGAGTTGCAAGTCGTGAAAGCTGCACTCAACGACAAGGGCAACCATTCTAAAAAGGGGCGCTCCTTCCCCTATTGGATGTTCCAACCTATGAGCAAGCAGTCAGCGTCACAAAAATATGTACTCAAAGAAGAAATACAGAGTGCCGTCAGTCCTCCGAGCTCTAAACTGGTGTACCAGGAATGACAGGTCTGCTTCTGGCAGTCACTCCACTGTCAAATTCTTTTGTCAAATAAAGTTAAGATTTACAGGCATTCCCAGTCTTGATTTTCAGGCATTCCCAGTCTTGGTTGCTCATCACAAACAATAAAGCATTTACCTATCTGCGCTTGCCAGTGTGCAAGCTGTGTTCTCTCCTTTTCAAGCTCTTCCTTTTTGCGAGATGATATCTCGCTAGTCTTTCGATTCTCCAATTGCAATTGCTGTTCCACTGAGGCCCTTCAAGTAAATGATTTTTGTCTCAGAATCGTCAAACAGCCAGAGACGCAATGACTTTGAGTGCTGAAGCATACTTCTGTGCTGTATTCCAAAGTGACAGCCGCTTTTTACTGGATTCATTTTCAACATTTATAGATTTTTCTCTGGCGTTTTCTCGTCTGCAAATAATGGCCATCTTTTCGCCCTTTGCATCTAACGAAGGCCAGTCGCTCTGTTCTGCCTGCAACAACAGCCCCAAAATCATAACACCCTTGTTTACTTGCACTCAGATCCACTTTAAATCCCAAGCTCCAAAAAGTTAATTTTATTTTGGGTGATATCGCTTACTTTAACAAGCACACAGGAGACCTGTTGCGATGTAAAGCGTGCGCTACACTGGTCCGGAATAACATTCGCGTATAGGTCTATCTTCAAAAGGTACGGGTGGGATATAAATGTGAAAGTTGCGTCATTTATATCCAAGTGGGTATCGCTAACAGTGCGTCCAACAACGTCTAACCGTATTTGTACTTCCTCGGGAGTCTGATCCCATTCGTATTTTGGAGATATAGGCATGAAGGGAAAACTCTTACAGTCAAGTCCCATATATTAATCAGATTTATTGTTTCACCAGTGCTACACTTATATCTGTGCTTGTAAACAACGTATGCTTGGTCATGCAGCAGCAGCAGCTTGTGATCGAACACGTTAACAAACTCAAAGTTTGGACAGCAGCCAGGCTCCCCCCGATTTCGTAACGCATCACCGATGGTGTGATTCACCGTGATGATGCTACCAAGCACAACAAGAGAAGAAGCAACCCCAACAGAAATCATAACGCAATCCGAAGCTGTAAAGTAGCCCCTTGCTAACTTCTAGGCAGCTTACCAGCTGTAGCTCTTCAGCACCACCTCTCGATCGTCCTTCACAAGATACAAGATGGAATTTGATTTGCCGGAAGATATATTTCAGGTGCAGCACTCCTTAAATAAACCGATGCTTATGCTGTTAATTGATAAAGTGGAGTGCTGACAAGGTATACTGCGTGCGACAGGAGTATCCTGCCGTGGAGATGTTGACTTCAGCAACCGTAGGTGAGGCCCGCAAATATATGCTGCAAATCATTGCAGCTGCATTACACAATTATTCCTGTATCAATGGACTATCCGCGCCTGAGTTCAGACCTACTGTGTACTGCTGCAGCTGGACTTCCTAGATCGATACAGGGGAGCATAATACAGGCAGTTAATTCTTTTGGGAAAGATTCTGCAAAGGCACAGGTATGGATGCAATGCTACATCAATACAACAAGATTTCTTTAGATCTGCAAATCTTCTCCAGCCTACAGTCCTTCAGTGTGACGTACTTTCTCTGCAGGGCCTGAAAATACCAGTCACAACAATGAGCCATTTAGGCCTGTACGGTCAGAGACTCTACCTCTGTTTCCGCAGAGTTTCAGCATCACGGTAATCCCTAAAGTTAGGTAAAATGGCAAACTTTGTATTCCAGGTGTTCATCTGTTAAGGCACAATAAAGTACAACCATATTATTGTTGGACCCACCCAAAATCCTCCGGTCCCTGCAAATCTCGGTACTTCGAATTCCCAAGTCACCAGAAATGCTGCCATCCACCCAGCGCGGGGCTGAGTATTCAGTAACACATGACAGTGTTACAGGATGGAGATACTGGGAGGTTTAAAGGTGGGAAGGAAGAAACTCAAAGTATATCATCTGCAGAGCAACAAGTATCTGGACATTGAACCGCTTTGCTGCCTTGACTTCTTTGTCGCCCCCAAACACCAAAGGCAGGGGATAGGTCACCATATCTTTGTGGTGCGTCACCAGTCAGGCGCTTTCTGTTGTGAACCTTGCCTTCAAATTTGGTGTAAGTTTATTAACATGCCTGAAGAGTCTAATACTTTGACAGACAAAGTAGGACCAGGTCCATTAACCCCTGCACTAGCCTGTCGCAGGCAGCAATGGCAGCAGAAAATACAGAAGCGCGTAATGTGGCGTTCGATCGTCCATCTCTGAAGCTGCTACAGTTTCTTGACCGACACTATGGTTGGTCCTCGCGCAAAACCAAGCTTATATGCGAAAACATGCTGCATTTCTGTCAATTGTATTGATGCTGAGATGAGTTCTGGTGACTTGGATGGGGACGACTTGTATTTGACGCAGAAACTCCTAACCCGAGAGGCCTCGTCAAAGCAGAATGAGTTGCTAAAATCCAATTGGAAGTGGCTATGCTTATATATAAGGCCATTGCATGCAGGTCTTTTGGATTTCACCCCCCAGCATAATCAGTTCGTTGTCTTCCATGACTATTTCAGAAACAAAGGAGACTCCCACCGAGGTTCGACCTTGAAGGTCTGCAAAACTCTTGTGCTTCTCCCCCTGCCCCAACTCTGGGCCCAAAAGTGGTTCTGTGTGTGTGCGGCGCGTGTGCGTGTATATCTCTCTCTCTCTCTCTCTCTCTCTCTCTCTCTCTCTCTCTCTCTCTCTCTCTCTCTCTATCTCTCTCTCTCTCTCTCTCTCTCTCTCTCTCTCTCTCTCTCTCTCCTCTCTCTCTCTCTCTCTCTCTCTCTCTCTCTCTCTCTCCCTCCTCCCTCCCTCCCTCCCTCCCCCCTCCCTCCCCCCCCCCCCTCTCTCTCTCCTCTCTCTCCTCCCTCTCTCTCTCTCTCTCTCTCTCTCTCTCTCTCCTCTCTCTCTCCTCTCTCTCTCTCTCTCTCTTCTCTCCTCTCTCTCTCTCTCTCTCTCTCTCTCTCTCTCTCTCTCTCTCTCTCTCTCTCTCTCTCTCTCTCTCTCTCTCTCTCTCTGTGTGTGTGTGTGTGTGGTGTGTGTGTGTGCGTGTGTGTGCGTGCGTGCGTGTGCGTGTGTCTGTGTCTGTGTCTGTGTGTCTGTGTGCGTGCGTGCGTGCGTGCACGTGTGCTTCTGTTTGTCTGCCTGTGTGTGTGTGTGTGTGTGTGTGTGTGGTGTGTGTGTGTGTGTGTGTGTGTGTGTGTGTGTGTGGTGTGTGTGTGTGTGAGAGTGTGGCTGCGGCTGCGGCTATGTCTGTGTCTGTGTCTGTATGCTGAAACTAGAGTTGGAGGTGTTTGGATCAAGTGTTGCCAACAGTACATTGAGACCCGTGCACCCCAAGCATAGCCAGGTGCTGCTCATCCAAAACAAACGTTGCATCCCCAGAACTTGGTTTTGATAAGAGTGTCAATCCCCTTGCAGAGGCATTTCAGCCAAGGAGCTGGTTACAGTTTACAGCAACCTGCAATATCACCCCCGGTTCCGTGTGCAGACCACACACATGACATTTGCAAGGCTGGCAGTTCCCATCCTGCAGATACTGAACCCATGTGTGGGATTCACGCACCGCAATGTCTCTCCACCAGCTTCAAGAGGCAAAATTTGCAGCATGACACAGCACCCAGTGAATTGCTGGGACACCTTGACGCTCTTACGCTGGGGAGTCCTCAAAGCGAAGGCGGTAGAGCCAACCTCAGCATGTCCTTTGGCAAGGTCTCAACTCATACCAGCCCGCTCTCTGCAGTACACAATACCTGGTACACAGAATCAGAGGCTGGCTCAAGTTTGCACCCTACAACTGACAGCAGACTGAGGGCTGGGAACTTCGTTGATGTGCTTGAAGGAGGTGAAGCATCTAATGCCACGTATTTGAGCACTGGTTCCCCAGAGGGCTCTGATCAGGTTCGTATTCCTTGTCACCGCAGCATGGAGGAGAGCCAACCTCCTGCAGGACTTTTTCGTGAACCTTCTGCCCTGCCAGCATGGATTTCCAGGGAGGTAGATATACCTGCCCCTCTGACAAGATGCAGCAGTTGCATGAGTGGGGAGGCAATATCCCCGCCCTGGGCCATTGAAAAGGATACGCCAGCCAGTTCAGACCACCATGGCATTCTTCAGTCAGCAACAAATCTGCTGCCTGAATGCCTTTCCCAGGATTCAGCTGTCTCGACCCCTTCCGTTCTATCGTCTTGCAGCAGCAACAAGGAGAACTCCTGGAAGATGGGTGGTGGATGCAATGCAAGCTTGCCATTGAAATCAACAGGGGAAAGTCAGTCATCAGCAACATCAAGGAATCTTGCAAGGGTTCAGCGCTCCGGTCAAGGTGCCAAGGATTGCCTGACTTGGGGGGCCTGATCACAGTTTGTCCGTTTTGAACATCATGCTTGTGTTGCTAGCCAGGCATCTGGTAAGAGACGGCATTCATTGTGACGGCTTCCATGAACAACAACCGAATTGTATTTGGTAAAAAAGTGAGAATCACACTGGCATGTGTAGGACATCCTAGGCACCTCTATTTCTCCCACGGAATACACCTTTCCTCCTTGCTGTATGATGGTGCTGCGCAGGTTAGCAGGTACTGCTGTAATCAGTCATGACAGACTTCGGATAATATTGAACCATACCCAACGCAACTTTGTCATTCCTGGCCAGGCCAGCTGGACTTCCAAAACATGAGCACTGAAGACTTTGACCTTTAATGCATGGTCTCTTAACGAGCCTTGCCCCCGGGCAGCTAAAAATTTGCAAAGGTACCAGTTGTATTTGTTGTGCTCTTGCACACTCCTGTTGGAGCAAATGGTCAGGATTATCTGTGCTGTGTCCCTGTAATTTAAGGATGCTGCAAAGCATGGGAACAGCATCTTGCCCTGTCAGTGCATACCTGAGGCTCATCCTATCCCAATCTAGCACATTCGTCATCTAGATCTGTCCGACATGGCTCTCATTGGAGAGTGTGCCACGGTCACGTTACACTATGCATGGCAATGGATGCGATGTGTACAGCCCCATCGATCTTTTTCAGCATTCAAGAAGCCCCAGGTATGCAAAGAATAGAAAGACAAGACATGCAGATGTTTGCTCTCTATCACAGTTCTAGGTCGGGCTGGTTCCAGTTTTTAAGCATCGACCTTTCCCCTGGTGGGGCTCCTATGCGTATGTAATGATTATTGGCGTGATCATTCGTGTCTTACTCCTTTGTTCACAAAAGTGTACGTAGGCCGTATAGGTCAGACTTAGGCTGGCAACAAGCTCTTGAAGTGGAAGCAACGCACTGCGGGGACCTTATTTTTCATACCATGACAAACAACCTCGGTTGCGAGGTTAGTTTTAAGTGGAAAATGTGTTTGGAAAGGTGTCCAAAGAGTTTGCCAGAGCACCGGTTGCAAGTGTTAACGTTACCGCTGTTCAGTTCTCAGTGACAACATGATGATCCCTCTGAATGGAAAGTTTGGGCACTACTGTTGTACAGGGTCTAGTGCACGTGTGCAAGAATACCCAGAAAGCTTTCTGAGTCTTCTCTTTGATACTCATTGAGCCATCAGGAATGTGGACAGTACGCAATACGCTCTGTCATACGCAAGTGAGTTTGAAAGGTGATTATGTTACCATGCTGATCCGGTCATTGCACCATAATGAGCTGCAACGCTGGACAGACGTACACTTTCTCTTCTGTCCCCCCCCTTCTCTCTCTCTCTCTCTCTCTCTCTCTCTCTCTCTCTCTCTCTCTCTCTCTCTCTCTCTCTCTCTCTCTCTCTCTCTCTCTCTCTCTCTCCCTCCCTCTCTCCCTCTCCCTCTCTCTCTCTCTCTCTCTCCCCCACTCTCTCTCCCTCTCTCTCTCCCTCTCTCTCTCTCCCTCTCTCTCTCCCTCTCTCTCCCCCCCCCCTCTCTCTCTCTCTCTCTCTCTCTCTCTCTCTCTCTCTCTCTCTCTCTCTCTCTCTCTCTCCTCTCTCTCTCTCTCTCTCTCTCT
>KV908359.1:436675-454442 GCA_002005505.1 Botryococcus braunii
GGCGGGGAGCACTGAGCACGTCTTGTGTGCAAAGCAATTGACGGTAAAGGGGCTGTGACAGGAAAAGGGCAAAGAAGGTTTTCCTCGGCATTAATTGGTATGGGAACGACTTCCAGTTGCCACAGGAAGGGCGAAATGCCCTTCTGGGCCACGATTACATCGACATCCTTAAGAGGTCCCGACCAAAGTTTCGGTGAGCTCCCTTCCCTTTGGATTCTGTTCAGCAGTCCCTCCTAGATGCATCCCAGATCCCCTGAGTCATGCCTTCAGCACCTTCATCTTTTCAACGTGTTCTGTGTCTTACAGTGATGCCTTTGTGGGGTTGCGGCTCTGTTTGCAGAGGACGTCGCCATTTCAGGCTCAATTACAAGCAACAAGTTGAGTGGAGAGAAAGGAAAGGGGTGGTGGGGTGGTGGCGCCATGCGTTTGGTACTTAGGTCTGTCCTCTGGAGGCTTACACTGTGTGTGTGTGTGTGTGTGTGTGTGTGTGTGTGTGTGTGTGTGTGTGTGTGTGTGTGTGTGTGTGTGTGTGTGTGTGTGTGTGTGTGTGTGTGTGTGTCTCCGTCTATCTGTCTGTCCGTCTGTCAATCCGTCCGTCCGTCTGTCTGTCTGTCTGTCTCAATCCGGGTGGGCTCACAGAGAGATGCGGCCAAGAGTAGGGGGACAGGAAAGTGAGGGGTGAACGAGGATGACATGGACAAGTGACATCAGGGGACGGGGGCCTGGGGGAGGGGAAAAATCAGGTGTGCGTGCGGGGTTTCATCATTCAGACCATGATTACTGGCCAGGACTCGAACCTGGTGCATGATGGATGACTGTTGAACATGTCTTTCACCTTCCGACACATCGGCACATCTACCAGCTGTATAGTCTAGATTGTGATGGAATGGAAGGGGCCTGGAGATGGGAAGAGGGGCGAGGAGGGAGAAAAGACAGGGGGAAGAAGATGAGGAAGGAGGTAGATTGCAGCGCTCCTGCCACTAGAAGGGAGGAGGTCGATTGCGGGAAAGTCGAGATGTGGGAGGTTGATGGGGGGTGAGAAATCTTGATCTTGATACTGGCCGGGATTCCAACCTGTACCAAGATGGCTGTCTGCTGCACATGTTTGGGTACCCACGAGCCCCTGCATTGTGGGTACCCAATGCTCGCGGGTTGCTTGTGTGGGGGTACCCACTGGGCCTCTACAATGCGTGTTGGCACCCACTGGCCCCTTACGATGTGTGTGGGTACCCACTGGCGCCCTACAATGTGTGTGGGTACCCACTGGCCCCGTACAATGTGTGTGGGCACCCACTGGCCCCCGACAATGTGTGTGGGTACCCACTGGCCCTGTACAATGTGTGTGGGCACCCACTGGCCCCCTACAATGTGTGTGTGTACCCTCTGGCCCCTCACAATGACACTTGCTGCTCGCGGGTTGCTTGCTGCTACAGATATGCCCTGTGGGGCAGTAAAGAACACCTTTAGAGCAGTACACCAACTGTCCTCATGAATAGTAAACTTTTTTAAACAAGTGTTTCGTACAGGAAAGATCCTGGGCACTTGAATAAAGAACAAGAAAGGCCCTTTAGAGTAGTGCAGGAAAGGTCCATTCGAGAAGTGCAGGAGAAAGAATGCTTGGATTTGTCTGAAATTGAAGCGGACCTCAACAAGGAGTATCGGGTGTGTCGATCCTGATTTGTGTCGCTCAACTGTTGGTGCGGCTTGGCTCAGGCTGGACAAGGATGTGATGGAGCACATCTTTGAGTATGTGAAGCAGGGGGAATCCCACAGAGTGTACTACCCTACTCTACTATCAATGCAGGTGAGACGTACAAACTTGATCACGGCGTGTTGAGGGTCGATCCGTTAGATTTGCTTCTGAGTTTAAGCGTAAAGATGCAAATCATTACAGGTTTGGAGGCCTTTTGTGGCCAAGCACACGCACAGGGCCTTGTTCCAGACAGCATTGAGTTGGACAAGCGCCGCTTTTTCCGAGCTTTTCCTCATCAAAATCTCACCCCGGGTTTCCTCATGCTTGTGTTGTGTGTGTGTGTGTGTGTGTGTGTGTGTGTGTGTGTGTGTGTGTGTGTGTGTGTGTGTGTGTGGGGGGGGGGGTGGGTGGGTGGGTGGGGGGGGAGTGGGAAGGGCAGCAGGGATGTCGGACTTCAAAACAGCTGTCAAATGTGTTTCTTCAGTGCGCAGCTGACATGTTTGTGCTTCCGCATCCCTCATTAATTAGAACTTCACCAACTCAAGCTTCATTCCCTTCACGTGTAGGGTCTCTTAAAAAGCAGACGAAACCTTGATATCTATGCCTGGCATGTGCAGATCCGCTTGGAACAAGCACAGTATTATGGAGCAGGCATTGCAATCTGGGAGCTTGGCCAAGGTCTGGAATACTTTGTAGACCTCTTGTAATGCTGTCTCATCTTGCAGGTGCCCAGTGCAGTAGCTTCAGTAGGGACCAGTGGGTAGGGGTTTACGTACTGAAAACAGTCAAGTGTACGAATGAGATTTGATTGGGAGCTTCAATTGTGTCGCTTTAAGAATAGGGACATGTCTTTGGGCAACGGTGGGGAAGCGTTTCTTGTTCTTCGGAACGATTGGCACCATTTCAACTATGGCAGTAGATGGCTTTGAAATACGGATGCCAAGTTTTCTCTACAAGATCGTGCTATGCAGGTTGCCGTACTACGATTGACTTGTCAGAGGGATTGGGAATCATCAGTGTCGCAGTTAAGCACGAACTACTTGGACAACATTTATTATGGTTTGGGGGTGGAACGCTGGTAAATCAATTAGACAGTGGGTTATTAAATCGCATAGCTAGGACACCTGATTGTTCGTGCGGTGCACGCTTGCATGCATATGTGTGTGTGTGTGTGTGTGTGTGTGTGTGTGTGTGTGTGTGTGTGTGTGTGTGTGTGTGTGTGTGTGTGTGTGTGTGTGCGCGCGCGCGCATGTGTGCACACACTTGCGTGCATGTGCATGTGCAAATTTGCATCGTCTTTCATCTTCGCACACAAAGCAGCTGTGGTTACTAAACAGAAATTCAAATTTGAACCGTCTTACATGTAAAACGGCATTGAGAAAGATTGATAGGGCTGTTTTCTATCAGATGCAAAGTACTTGCGGGTGTTTCTTGAAAGATCAAGCATGTGTTTTCCTTTCCACCATTCAGGATCGTGGAGGGTTGTGAAGTTTGTTGCATTGCACTAAATACCAGACTTCTTCGTATGGGAAGTTGTTGTTGCTAATATATTGTATATACAGCTGTCCTTCTTTCACGCTTCACAGAAAGCCACTTTACGTTGAGGGTTTGGTGTGATCTTCTATCTCTCTTACCTCAGTCCTATGAATGTTAGCACTGCCAGAGCTCATACGGTTGGCCTTCAGGGACACGGACCTACTTTCAAGATTCCATTGCACATTGTCTTCATGTTGAGGGAAATCAGTGAAAATGTCTTGAGAGGTACCAGTGTAAGCGTCCTTCTCAATGTACAGGGACGTTTCTACTGTTATCTCCAATCCATCCTAAAGCTCCAACTTCGGGAGTCATCCGTTGTCAGGATTCAAAGGCGTCATAATCTGGCATTTGAACTTGCAACGTCATCACAGGCATATTGACAATTGCTTTTCGTCGATAAACTTTCTTGACTATTGATGACTCTTCATGAATCGCTCCTCCACAGTTCTCAGCATCCACCATATGTACCCTTATGACTAAGTTTTACCACTTACAATGCAAATCTCGTTGTGTGAAGTCAAGTGATTGCGTTGCACCCAGAAGCTGAAGCACCTGCAGCAAGCATTGCTATTGTAATGCCATGAGCAGAGCATTCAAAGCGGACAGTAACCTAGTGCGTTAGAAAAATATTGCATAAATTTGACCGCAGCTTTGGCAACTGTAAATCCAGCCCCTAGTTGGCAGGCCAGAAACACCAAACTCTTATGAAAGACTACCAGTGCCCTGCCAGAACACTCCGGGACTCTAAAAACTTGCCCAGGCGGCAATCACTGTGCTTCTACTTCACGCATTACTTCTTCATTAGCGGGATGCCAGCTTTGCTTCTGTTCAGCCGGGGCCTCCTGCATTACCACATCCTCCTGGCACATGCCACTATTAGGTGCTGCGGTCACATCACCTTGAGCGCCATCACGGTCAGGTTTGCTAACTTCCCTGCCCTGCAGCGATCCGATGCACATTCTTGTCAGTCACTTGTAACGGCCTGGCACAGAATGGGCAAGGCAGAAACAACCGAATCTATCGGGGAAAACGTCCGATGCAACGGTGTTCTATTATGGCCTGGCACCTGAGCAAAAGCATCCATGGAAATCCGATGCATTTCCAAAGGGAACAATTGTGCTACTACTTCGCAAAATTACAGAGTCCTACAAAGAAGCCTAGGCGGGCACAATGTGCTTCTTCGAAGGCTAGAAGACACGAGCTTCGTTCAAGAATTCCCTCTTTGTTGAACACCTTCATAGACCAAGTAAGGGGCCAGTTTGCACCCTTCATTGGAACCTCCAGCACTCATTTATGCTAGAAACATCCATGTTAACATGGATATTTACGTTGGTGATTAGTCCAGAGTTCATTGCTCAGGCCAACAGCAAAACCTATTCTGAAAAGGCCTTCAACTGATTTCCTGCCGTCAGCTCTGCTGCATTTCATCTGTCACGGCCTTAACACTTACCTTGGCTCTGGCCATCTTTTCAAAAATGTTTCCAAAGATTTGCTTTTCCTTCTTGGCATATTCTGCAGAAGCCCGCTTCCACTGCTGATGAAGGCTCCGGAGATCACGACTGGCAGGGTCTAACGTAAGGGCTGCTTTTATGTCTTGTTCAGCCTCGACAAAATCCTGACGCCCCAAGTATGCCTGAGCTCTTCGATACAGCGCCTTGACGTTTTGGCTGTCCTTTTCTAACACCTGCATGGAATTGCACTGCCCATAAGTGACATTCTCCGATCTCCGGCCATAAGTATAAAGAAGACAGAGCTCTGATGGACATTAAGTACATCAAGTTTGCACTGCAGAGAGACATTTTGGGGGCACGCAATGTGTGAAACTTGATAAATAGTGCATACAGCAAGCAAGTGCGGCCTCCCTCATTCTCTTTCCCCCCCCCCCCTCTCTCTCCCTCTCTCCCCCTTCCCCCTCCTTCCCTCTCCTCCCCTCACTTTCTCCCTGTGCCTCTCTGTGTACGTGCGCGCGCGTGGTGTGGACAGTGAGGGACGGTGAGTGTGAGGGAATAGGGGACGGATGCACCTGCCCCGCCCCCACCGCCGGGGGGAGAGGCGGAGGGGGGAGAGTGGGGGTGGGGGGAGGGAGGGAGGGAGGGAGGGAGGGAGGGAGGGAGGGAGGGAGAGAGAGAGAGAGAGAGAGAGAGAGAGAGAGAGAGAGAGAGAGAGAGAGAGAGAGAGAGAGAGAGAGAGAGAGAGAGAGAGAGAGAGAGAGAGAGAGGGGGGGGGGGGGGAGAGGGGGGGGGGGGGGGGAGGGGGGGGGAGAGGGGGAGAACGCAGGTAACTCTCTTTGTTCGGATGCGGAGGGGGTTTGGAGATAAGCTGAACCCCAGCGCAGGCTCCCTACGGATTCCTCAGGCTGCCAGGCATTCCTCAAGCTGCAACACCTCTAATGACACATTCCTAGACGGTCTGTTGACATGAAGCCAGAGAGGCAGCAGCACCTTATTGCAGGCATCAACAGCTTTCATAAACTCCATTAACTTCAGCTGGGCTGCAGCGAGATTCAAGTAGCAGCTCCGCTTCACCTCAGTGGAGGCAGATAGGTTCTCTTCACTGAAATCCTTGTCATAATCTATCAGCTTTGTCGCACGTTCATATCGCTTAATAGCAGCTGGCCACAGGCCAGCCTTAAACTTAGCATTCCCACGTTCCTTTGCGGCAATGGCCTCCGTTACCTTTTCATCCTCCTTTAAATCCCAACTGTTCTTGTCCTGCACCATCTCTCATGATAAGCAAATGCAGCCCTTCCGTAGCCCAAAATACTGCACATCAGCAAACACATGCTGAACCCTGTTGTAGGGTGCGAGACAAATCCTTCGAGTTAGCATAAGCTTTGACAAGAAGAGAACAAAACTAAACTGGGAAGGCACTTACTGGCTCGAAGTGTACGAGCTCAACAGTGTAGATTACAGTTGCATTAGAAGGAACAGCGGGATTATAGTGACGTGACGATGGCTCATTGGTTCCAAAGGCATACTGGGGCATTATCACTACCTCCGCCACCTCGCCTGACTTCATTTTCATCAGAGCTAGGTCAAGCCCCTCAATGAGAGCATCTGCATTCAACACCACAATCATGAGGCCCACACTCCACAAAAGCCCTGCCCTTCAAACGTCGACTTCATTATGGTTGTACATCTGCTTCCACGTCGCGAAACTTTTTTACGCTTGATCCCTTGTCAAGTGCCACTAAAAACGCAAATTGAATACCCAACAAACTACAGTGTGAAAGCATGTAATGCATCCTATGTCCCAAAGAAATGCTGCAAAGCCTTGGCCATTTCTGGCAAAAAACCCCATTGAACTTTCCTCTAGTGTTCGATGATATGGTTAAACAATGCAAGAACAAGCGTCGAAGAGCATTGCCACTGACATGAGAAAAGGTTGGTGACCAAACTTTGAAGGTTTGACTTTGGGCAAAGCTCATACCATCATCTGCCAGACACTCCAATTCGTTTCCTTCACCGCGCTCGTCAAAGACAGTCCCATCTTCCAGCTTTCCCGTGTATCTGATCTTAATCTTTGAGTCTGTGCTAGGAGTTTGATAACTAGACGGATCATTCAACGTTTTCTTAAGAACGCCTCCGTCGGGAGTTATCTTCTCAACGGTCTTCCATGAGACCAGCTTTAAATCCGCATGAAGAACGCTGTCTGACCCAACCAATGGGGGCTTTCCAGCCTCTCCAAACCCATCTGCAAATCCCAGGGATTTGCACCCCCTTATGCATGTCCATAGTAAATGCACTTGCTACAATAAGGCAAATTACACTTGTGGCTCATGCAAACGTGCAAACGTTTCATTAAAATGAAGGCATTGACGGCATTGCATGGAGAGGGGGAGAGGGGGAGGGAGGAAAAGGAGGGGGAGGAAGGGGCAATAATATCGAGGTGAGGCAAAGATAAAATTAGGGACGTACATTGTGGAGAAATCACAAGACTCACTTCTTCATCCTTTTTCATGCCCTCCACTGCCTTCGCAAAGGCTGGAATTAGATAGCCAGAGCTCAAAGTAAACTCAGCTCCACCCTCAGGAGATGTCTCCACTAGATTTCCATCCTCCGTCTTGAGAGTATATGCAACTGCACAGCAACATGCAGATGTTACTACCAGACTAGCAACTTTTCAGAGGACATGTGCAAAAGAACATTAATTTAGACTTTTCAAAATCCTGTTCTACCTGAAGGTCCACCTGCAAATCTTCCGCAAGTAATCACATGGTACCCCATTTGAACAAGAAACAGGAAAGCGTACCTTTCACTTCATCATCTGGGCCTGGCTTCTTCCAGCCTGAACCCGCAGTTACCACAGTTTTGATGATCCCACCATCGCCACTGATGTCCTGTACAGTCACAGATGCATCAGCAGAAACATCCATACCCAACACACACACACACACACACACACACACACACACACACACACACACACACACACACACACACACACACACACACACACACACACACTCGCACACGTACGCAAGCACGCACGCACGCACACACACACACACATACACACACACACACACACACACATACACACACACACACACACACACGCACGCACGCACGCACACACCTACATGCGCGTGCAGACACGCACAAACACACGCATTTTGAGAATGTGTTTGTTTGCTTGGTTCCTTATTGTGATTCTTAAAGTTTCGTTTGGCCTCCCTTCACATGATTTGTGAAATAGTGAACATCCAAAGGTGGCGTTGACTTCAAACTAGACACACAGGATGGTATCTAGCTTTGCCTCGGCCTAGATGATTAATGTGGGTCTGTGCTGTATTTTACTGAAGCAGAAAATGCTGCAAGTCTTTGCGACCCGTGGCGTTTGCAGTCAAGCTAATGCGTTCAGCAGCTCTACCTGGCACTGGATTCTTCAATGACGGCCCGAGAGGGAGTCGCTGAAAGCAATAGCGCAACTGCAAATGCAACAGGCCGCATAACATTGCAATACTCAAAGCACCGATACTGGCATATAAGCCTGAATTTCAAGCCGATCAACTAAACTCAATCAAGATTGAAACACCAATGCAATTGTCAAACTTCTTCTAATGTACCTCCCACAAGAGTTTTACCTCGTAATATTTGAAACAATACCAGAAATACTTCCCTGCCTGTGTCCCCGGGGGGCTTGAAGAGGGAGGGAGGAAAAGAGAGAGGGCGAGAGAGGAGAGGGGGACAACGAAGGGGGGGAGGAAGTGAGCGACCTAGAAGTAAGAATAAAAAGCACCCCCTCCCCCCCAAGAAGGAAAGAGGAGCGAAAGCAAGGGGATAAGCCCCCTGCCCCCCCCCCCCCCCCCCAAATCAACCTCAAGCACAAGGCAAGCAGACCTACCCTGTGTGTGTGTGTGTGTGTGTGTGTGTGGGGGGGGGAGGGTCCGTGTCGTCGTGGTTGTGTGTGTGTGTGTGTGTGTGTGTGTGTGTGTGTGTGTGTGTGTGTGAGAGAGAGAGAGAGAGAGAGAGAGAGAGAGAGAGAGAGAGAGAGAGAGAGAGAGAGAGAGAGAGAGAGAGAGAGAGAGAGAGAGAGAGAGAGAGAGAGAGAGAGAGAGAGAGAGAGAGAGAGAGAGAGAGAGAGAGAGAGTGCGCGCGCGTGCAACTGTGAGCGAGAACGCGTGGGGGGGGGGGAGAGTGGCAGAGGTAGGAAAGGGGGAGGAGGACGACACACACACACACACACACACACACACACACACACACAACACACAGAGAGAGAGAGAGAGAGAGAGAGAGAGAGAGAGAGAGAGAGAGAGAGAGAGAGAGAGAGAGAGAGAGAGAGAGGGGGGGAGGGGGGGGGGGAGGGGAGGAGAGAGAGAGAGAGAGAGAGAGAGAGAAGAGAGAGAGAGAGAGAGAGAGAGAGAGAGAGAGAGAGAGAGAGAGAGAGAGAGAAGAGAGAGAGAGAGAGAGAGAGGGGGGGGGGAGGGAGGAGGGAGGGAGGGAGGGGGAGGGAGAGAGGGAGGTGTAGAGAGAGGGGCGGGGCCGGAGCCCCTCTTGTCTTGGAAAGTGTTTTCATGGCGTTTTCCCACATACCCCCAATGCAGATAGAGCAACATCTTGCTTGTTGTGCACGTATGAACTGACGCACCTTGTGAGACTTCCATGATAGAAGTTCAACTTCAAAATTCAATGTTGCTCCTGGAGGAATTTTAGGTGGAGACCCATGCTGGCCATAAGCATAGTCAGCTTTGCAGGTGAGCAAGGACTTCTCGCCCTTCTTCATAGTCTTCACTCCAAGATCCCAGCCCTTGATTACATTCCCTACAGGCACAACGCCCAAGCCCCAAGCCTTCCTGAACCTTCAAAAGAACGGCAATACCAAGAGCACATCCTGATTTGCAAAGCCAGCTGTGAAATATCCATTCTTTCACAAACTTATAACTCAAACATGGCAAGATATTTCAGAATTGCAAACCCTGTGCGAAACACTCGAGCACCCGATAACGTCCGAACGTTCTAGACTCCAACAGTTCCGGGTTGACCCACCTTGGCCAAGTGAAAAATTGAATGGAGATCCCCTTTCTCTCGAAGAATCAAATTGCGTACCATCCTCGAGGGTTCCAACATAATGCACTGCGGGACACAAGTACATTCAGCCAATGTGACATGAAGGGCGACTGCTCCTGAGCACAAAGCAACTCCTTTCACACCTTCCACATCGTCCCCATCTTCCGGATAGTTGTACCCTGTTCCTAAGACGAGGATCTTTTTCAAAACTCCACCGTCGGGCTGTCCCCAAACACAGATCATCAAATTTCCACGCCGAGTACCCCAAATTACAAGCGACGGACGTCCGTGCATTTGATGAAAGGCTTACCGTAATCTTAACTTCTTGACCTACTTTGTCTTCCATGTAATCTTCCATTTCTACGTCACCTGTACGGAGCCAAACACTCAATGAGGACGACCGATGATGATGTATCCCTAACGAACACTCATTGTGGGGCCTTACCATTCTGTGGTTTTTCCAAATCAGGAAGCTCGACTTCCTCTGCCATTGGGTGTATGATTTTGAAGTCCTTCAGGCTGCACTGATAAAGCTCACTACTTGTTTCCGAGATCCCAGACTTATATCAGAGGCGAGGACCGAGCTTCGAGATTCATCGTGATCCGACGGCAGGCTCAAATTTAGCAGCTTCCAGAAGGTCGGAATCCCGGCTTGGGCCATTAGTAATGGCCCATTACCCCCCCAGATTCCCACCCGTAATTTGGGCACGGCATGTCAGAGATTCGTCTTTTCCTGCCACTGAAGGCATTAAATGGTCCCTTTTGTGCTTGCAAGTTATGTCCGTAAAAACAGAGTTTGGTTCTTTCTTACAGCAGTAATAGCATCAAAGTATCATTTTTGGCCAAACCCACAAAAACCGGCCTCAACAGCTGCAGCAGGCCCCATCCCATCTCTTGCCTCTTTTCTCCTAGCGAACACCGAATCCCGGCTTCCCATTGGGGCCCCATGCAGACCTCACGTCCCCCACGAGTCCCCTGAAAACTCTCATCTTGGTCAGCTGGGCCCTAGAAAGAAGGAACAAAGCCCTTTTGTTGTGAAAAACGATTGAGCGCATGGCTCCATTACCTGGATATCGTTATATCCACTACAACGGAGCCCTCACCACACCGAAAAACGCCAAAATCTCTGGCAACAATCTTTGTTAGCAATAATTTGTTGCCTCAAGTTGAAACGGCAGAAGCTTTCATGCTCAGGACGGTGTGGCTTCTTCTTTCGAAGGCCCTGTTTGCTTTTGCGAGGCTCATACTGCGGGGGGGTCTCTAGGGCGATGTGGCACGGTCTTTAAGGGCGGACCGGGAAGAGTTTATGCCAGCTTGGCAGTCACGTGTGCTGACTTACTGTCACGTGCTGGAGTTTCAGAGCCGGTAGTAATTTCCTTGCGAAATGCCACACGAATGACGCAAAGCACTTTTTCAGGGTGGGAGTAACTTATCCCGCCGGGGGGGGGGGGGGTGTCAGGGACCTTCGAGCATGGGATAGACAGATGCAAGACACATGGAAGTTCTTGCTTCTTGCTGCTTAGGCCCTTCTAGCTGCCGATTGTATTGTTTAAATTATTACGACAAAGAAGAAGGCGAACGGAGAGAAATTACATCGGGCTAGAGCCCATAAAGAGAGTTGTCGTTGCCGTCCTTTTTAAAAGTAAACATAAGAAAATCCATGCATGGGATGGCCATTCCGGACTCCGTCCGATCCTGGATCTAGACGCAGACATCAACCCTAAACTGTTCATGTTACCCGTCTTTCATACCCACCGAGCAGCAGCACCTGCACTCGCAGGTTGGTGGGTCTCTACAGCATGCAGCATTCGTGAAACTAACACACACACACACACACACACACACACACACACACACACACACACACACCACACACACACACACACACACACACACACACACACACACACACACACACACACACACACACCACACACACACACACACACCACACACACACACACACACACACACACACACACACACACACACACGCACGCATGTACTCAAACAACGCACGCACGCTCTCTCTCTCTCTCTCTCTCTCTCTCTCTCTCTCTCTCTCTCTCTCTCTCTCTCTCTCTCTCTCTCTCTCTCTCTCTCTCTCTCTCTCTCTCTCTCTCTCTCTCTCTCTCTCTCTCTCTCTCTCTCTCTCTCTCCCCCCCCACCCCTTTCTCTTATTCCCTCCCTCCCCCCCCCCCTCTCGTTCAAAAGCCCCTGAAGTCTCTTCAAGAGGCCAGCACATAAGCATGAAAACCCCCAATTGTTTCACATAACAAGACTTGGATAGCCAGGGGTGGTTGCTGACGCGCCAGCAAGACATCATAGCGGGTCTGCATGTCTTCGGCAGCGCACGCGGCAGCCACACTGGCACAAAATGCTGCTGAAAGGCGGCGGTGAGCGGTAACGAGCCAACGATGCTAGCGTAAGAGGTCGCGACCCTCCTCACACGTGTGGAGACGGAGGTCTGCACGACGCGGCCAGGGACAGTGGTGGGAAAGGTTGGTTCCGGGGTAACCGCTAACAAGTAGAAGCAAAGACCGCTTTGACGCCGTTGCAAATGGAGTATTGCCGGCTGCCGATTGCGCCCCCCCCCCCCTTTTACCCCCAGGTCTATGGACTGCAGTGAACAGCGTTGTCGCCTCAGATATCCAACTCCCGGTATGCGCGCGACATAAGGGTTTTGAAATATTCTGGGCTTGGCGTATCCTGCATGGTGGCGGCACGGAGGGTGTTAGACGATGTCCTCCTACTTGTGCGTTGTTAAGTAGGCACGGACATATACAAGTCAAGGACTGGTTAGCAACTGATTGATAGACACCCGGAGTGCCACTATAGTTCCAACCAAGTGTTACAATATCTCTCATCTCTCCTAACAAGGTGACGCAGTTCAAACACGCCTAACCTGCTCTCACCCAGGTCGTGTTCATTACTTTGTCCGATGAGCTAAACTCAACTCTATATGTCTAACATGTTCTAACAATGTTCATCTGAGTGCTAAATCCAGGAATACAATAAGGATTAAGTCACCTGCATGGTGGCGGCACGGAGGGTGTTAGACGATGTCCTCCTACTTGTGCGTTGTTAAGTAGGCACGGACATATACAAGTCAAGGACTGGTTAGCAACTGATTGATAGACACCCGGAGTGCCACTATAGTTCCAACCAAGTGCCTTCCCTATCCGTGCTTGCCCCATATGCCTCCTTTCTACAAACGTGTCTGTAACTTGCGTTATGATAGTCTTCGTTCAAATGCATGTATTGCCTGGCAGAACTCAGGGTTCTGCCTCTCTTTCCTAATTGGTATTGTCTTCATACGGAGACTTGCCATTATTACTCCTCTGAGGGAAAGGCATAAAATTAATTAACACAACACTTCCCCTTGCCTTTACCTCACAGAAACTTGGCCAGTCCCAGTGAGTTACGATGTCCCAGAAACACTTGTCTAACTAGTGGTTTGGTAAAAATGTCAGCCACATTTCTAGCAGATTGAATGTACTTGAATTCAACCTGCCCCTTTGCAATAGCTTCACGTGCGAAATGACAGCTAATTGCAATATGCTTTGTGTGTTTGGAGTACACCGGATTCCTCAGGTGGTTTATACACCCTTGGTTGTCACAATGAATCTTCACTATCCACGGTAACACTCCAATTTCCTCCAGGAAACCTCTCAGCCAATTTGCTTCCTTCACAACAGCACTTGCTGCCATGAATTCAGCCTCCACTGTTGAAGTGGCAACAGCAGATTGCTTTTTACTTCCCCACACTACTGCTCCTCCAAACACAGTGAGGACAAAGCCAGTGGTAGAGAAGCGATGATCCTGATCACCTCCATAGTCGGCATCCACATAGCCTTCTAGCTCTATCTCCCCCCCTCCGAGAGTTAGAACCAAATCTCGGGTTCCTTTCAGATACTTCAACACACGGATGGCTTCATTCCAATGTGCTGTGGTGGGAGATATGCGATAACGAGACAATACACCTACTGCCTGAGCTATATCGGGACGTGTGGTGTTGGCTATATACAGAAGAGACCCTACTAACTCACAGTAACGGTGACCTGGAGGTAGTGGACTGCCAGCACCAATGCTGTCGCTCCCATCTCTCGGTGCAGGCCTTTGGGACATTACGAAATCTTTTGTCATGGGAGTATCAGGTCCCACTGACTCAAGATCCAAGCCAAATTTCTCTACAAGTGCATCGATTTTAGGGATGCAACTCAGGGTGATCAGCCCTTTATCTCTATCTCTCATCACTTGACATCCCAAGAAATCCTTCACTTCCCCAAGATCATGGATGGTGAATTCTTTCTTGAGAAGTCCCTTCACTCTCTCGATTTCTGACATGCCCTTGGAAACTATCAGAAGATCATCAACATAGATCAGCACATAGGACTTTCCTCCATCAGTAGAGCATCTCACATACACTCCCGCATCACTCTTGCACACCTCATACCCCATGACTTCAAGTTTGTCATTCAGGGTTTTGTGCCAGGCACGTGGAGCCTGCTTCAGGCCATACAACGCCTTTCTCAATCGGCACACAATATTCTTATCACCATTCTCAAAGCCAGGAGGTTGCGTTACATATACTTCCTCCTCGAGCTCACCATTCAGAAAGGCGGTCTTAACGTCCACCTGATGAATTTCACAGCCCTCTCTTGCAGCAACAGCAAGCAGAGCTCTTCTAGCTCCATAGCTACTAGTAGGAGCAAAGACCTCCATCACATCCACTCCAGGGATTTGTCTGCATCCCTGTGCCACTAATCTGGCCTTGAATCTCACAACATTGCCATGTGCATCCATTTTCACTGAAAATATCCAGTGAACTGGAATAACCTTATGTCCACGAGGTCTCGGAACATACTCCATGACCTCATGAGTATCTAGAGAATTTTGCTCTTCCTGCATAGCTGCCTTCCAGTATTCCCACTGGGGAGACATCTGTGCTTCTCTCAAATTAGAGGGAACGTGAATTTTCCCAAATCTGACACCTGTGTGCTTTTCCTCTGAATTGCCTGATTTTCTCTCACTTTGTCCAGAACCCACTACTCTTCCACTGACACTCGCTGAGTTACACATCACAGGCTCTCCAGTAGAAGTAGAATGCTCTCTCATAGCACGCTCTCGCTTGGACTCACACTTGGCTTTGCACAAGTTACTCTGCTCATCCCTCACATCATCCTCCCATGCACAGGTACCTCTCGGACAGTCTTTGTAATTTGGAATCCCTTCACATTGTCCAGACTTCCGATTCACCTCCTCAGACACACTCTGACATGCCTGCAAGAGTTCAGACTCTTCAGGTCTCTCACAAGCAACATCGGGATATGGCAGAGTGTCTGCATACTTCCCCTGATTTATGTGATCCACATGCCTCTCAGACCGACTGCATGTCACTGTTGGGAGTGACCTCACATCTCTGACATCACTCTCCCAGGCACAGGTACCTCTCAGTGAGCACTTGTAATTTGGTCTGTCTCCACAATGTCTGTGCTCCTGATTCACCTCCTCCTCTCGTCCCTTACATGGAGTCAAGGATGCAGATCCTGTCTCCCGCTCACAATCATGTTTGGCTGGTGCAGAGAAAGCATATGATGCTTCCTCTGACCGGTGGCTGCCACCACAGTCCCGTCCAGGAGTGCTCTGACTGGACGGGTTGCCAGAAGAACTCTGCATGGTCACATCTCTTACATTTCTCTCAGTCACTGAACAAGACCCACCCATACTGCTCAGCTCCCCGGGACCATTTGCAGCTTTGCATGTAGCTGCCCCCCTCACTGCACTCACATGCAATTCATGCCCCTCATGTGAATCACCCTCTAGCTGCACTTCCCCTGGTCCCTGTGACAGAGAGTCACATTCAGTCAACCCCTCTCGCTCTCTGCTCTCTCCCTTCTCCTGTGGCAGCAGGAGGTCTTTGGCGGCAGTGCGTTGTTCGTGTCGTTGAGCCCGGGTCAGGCCATCCAATTGGTGGTTGCGGCAATCAGACCTAGTTGGTCTGAGGACCTCCTGGGCTCGCTCCATCTGCGGTCGAAGGTGGGAGTCCTGTCTCACTCCTCTGGCTAAGTCCTGTACTGCCTCCAGGGTTTGATCCATCTCCACTGGGTCACACAGTCTTCTGGATTCAGGCTCGGGCTCAGCCTCACTGGGGGTCCTGTGACAGGCTGTGTGGGGAGGTTGCTGGAGGCTGGCAGGTACTCAGGCTCACTGTGTGGGTCATCAAGATCTGTCTCAAGGCTGATGTTGGTTGTGCCAGGGGAGGTGCCGGGAAAGACTGGGGGAGTGTCACTTGCAGAGGCTCAGGACACAGAAACTCTGTAGACTGTGTTGAGGAAACGCTCATGCCAACCCGAGAGGCTCCCCTGAGGTGCTCCACGAAAACCACATCTCTGCTCTCCTTCCAGATACCCCCTCCCACATAGATCCGATAGGCTTTGGAGGAGGCTGAGTAACCAGTAAGCATCCCTGGCACAGTTTTAGGGGAAAACACAGAGCGCTGGACATCAGGAATGTGCACAAAGGCCAAGCAACCCCAGGTACGCAGTGGGGTTACATTTGGTTTGTAGCCAAAAAATAATTCTGATGGCGTGCGGTCCCTCCCGGTACTGGGACCCATGTTCAGTAGGGTGCATGCAGTTTCCAGGGCCTCCTTCCACAACGTTGGACTGGCAGCTGCAAAAGCCAGAAGAGTCCTGGTACGTTCCTTGAGGGTGCGATTGGCTCTTTCAGCCGCTCCATTCTGTTGCGGGGTGTAAGGAGCTGAGGTCTCCAATTTAGTCCCCTGGGATGCACAAAATTCTTTGAACGTGGCATTCAGAAATTCAGTTCCACGGTCACACCGGACACACTTCACTTTGGTTTTCTTCTGGGTCTGCCAGTATAGAATGAGGTCCCTCACAGCAGCACTGATGGCATCTTTGGACTTCACAGGCAGGACCGCCTTTAACTGAGATGACTCATCCAAAGCAGTCACCCAGTAACGTTCACCAGTTACTGCAGCAGGAAAAATGGGCCACAGTCAATATTACTCTGTCAAGTGTTCAACAGCTGTCTACTGCTTATTCCAAATGGAGCCGAACTCTTTCCCTCATACATGCTTCACATAGACTGGACAATTGGAGCAGACATAGATGATCAAGTCCCGACCAGGTCCTCATTGTAGGCCTGATCTGTTTCACCTGATGTCCCATTCTGCTTGCAAGTTCGTCTGCACATTTGTGAGTTTTGGTGGTTTTGACTTCACAGCAGCTGAATTCTTCTGTGTTAACATACTCAGAGCTACAACTTGATGATATAAAATAGCCTTTCTTGCACTTCCAGATCCAGTGTTGGACACAACTTCATGAACGCTCCAACATCATCTGTGCGAAAGACTGCCCCATCCCGCAATGCTGCAGTACTGACAGTATGTTTGAGGTTGCAGAAGGAACACACTGAACATGATGTATCCACAGGGAACTCCCACTCGACTGAGGATGCAGACAGAGCCTGATGCTACAATTCCTCCAGTGGCATCTGAAGTGGCCAGATATAATGGATGGGTTTGGCATGCACAGTTGGATTATGTAGTAGGGTCACATCATTCACCAGATGTACAGATGCTCCACTGTCCACCAGCCAGGATTGCAGAGACGAATTTCGACAGGAGTCTTCAGGATGTTGAGGGAAATTATGTATGGCATACCTCCAGGTGGTGGAGGGGGGGAGCTGGGGTTGGAACCATGCCGGAAAGGCATCCAGTCCAGGGTGCGCCAGCTGGGCTGCAGGAGGGTGTGGCCACCCATATGTGGAGGTCCCTGTGGCCACATTCCCTGCAATTGTTGGACCGCTGCCACTACGTTCCGTTGGGTCTCCTCGTCCCGCTTCCTCTTTCGACCAGTCCTTCCAGTAATTGCCCCTTCTTATTGCAGTAGTTGCAGATGCCCTTAGTCTCGGACTTGGCCTCAGAGACAGGGTTGGTGGGCCTGCTGGGTGGACGCCTGGGCACTGGTGGGATTGCTCCATGCTGGGAGCCTTGTCCCAA
>KV908359.1:455206-470206 GCA_002005505.1 Botryococcus braunii
CAAACCTAGTGAAATCTCATAAAACAATACCCATTAAACACATATTCAATTAGGTTCTGGGTTCAAATTGATTAAGCGATTGTAACTCGCATGTGACGAGTAAGCTATCCTGCGGTTCGAGGGCATGGACTCGGGTACCAGGTTGTCAGGGCGAGTGATCCATACAATCTTCGGTAGATTCACAAAAATTGCATGAATTGTTTTGTCTCTGTAAATAGGTACTCTGGTCAAATTTTGTCTCGACCTGGGAAGGGGTTGGAAAGGGCCTTGACTAGGAGGAGGCCATTATCTAAGTCAGTATCTTTAGATATTCCTGCGATACTGGTCTCAACCCATAGTTTTTTGCAAAGATTCTCTTTGTATTTTTGATTTGTTGTAGATGATCGGATCACAGGCGAAAATATCGAGACATATCAGTGTAGTGTAAGCAAGCCGGAAGCACGCCCAGAGCAACGTTCAACGCAAATCAAAGTCAATTAAATCTTTTCAGAAATTTTGAAGTATTATAAGTGAATTTTAGTGGATATAAGTCATGGAAGGTTTACCTATGTTGCGTCATGGGTCATTTAGTCCATCTAAAGACAGTAACATAGCCAGTGTCCCTGGTCGCCTCTCGTCTACCAGGATCCTGACTCCTGCTGAGAGGAGACTTCAAAAATCCAAAACAATTTATCTCAATCCTACAAAGTTTGCTGAGGCCCCACAAAATCCCGGAGCAAAGGCGTGTGTTCTCTTTGCCTTACCTGACAAGGCACCTCTAGATGCGCATGTTCCAGACTCTGCTCAACAATCCCCTCTGAAGGGGGGAAGGGAATCAAAGAGGGAAACAAAATTGCAATCCTGCGAAGGATTTTCGCCTTCTGGATCACAGGACTCACCCGCGCTTCCTGTCGAACAAACGGTTTCAGGAAAGTCACCTGCTGTGACACGTCCCTTCTCATCCAACCGAAGATGTGCCACAGAGCACTTTCATGTAAGAGACCCTTCCTGATTCAGGCCCCTCCTGGTAATCTATTGAGTGGCAGATCTACCTTGTCTCGGCCCTGCTCGGAAGGATGGCACCTTGGTTGTCCTAGAACGAGCATGAACTTTGTGAGGAAAGTGGCCTCCTCTGGCATTGTGCATGGCAGTGTCAGGCAGTGTTCTCACATGGGAGATTGCAAAGCAGATCACAGCCTTACCAGAACAGTACCTCATTAGAACCAGGGGTTTCCTGCCCATACCCATGCCCAAATTCCACGGGTTGCATGCTTCCAGAGGACCCCTTCCCCCTCATCTTGGATTATGTAAGTCCCCCTAGGGACAAGGGGGGGGGGGGGTGGAGGCACATGTATACTTCCTCCCGTCCACAGAAAACAATTCCTCCTCACCAAGCCTTCTCTTTAGGAATCTCTTAAGTGAACTGAAACGGAGAGGACAGGTTCCGCCACGATGGGATGACACGCTAACAACTTCTGGGCATGAAGAGTGCACAGGTCTCGAAGGACCTGGAAAACGAGGAGAAGCTATTTCTGTCTCAGATGGGGATTGTGGAGATTGGAGGCGGGGGAGGGGAATCATGCCAGGCCTTTCCCCAACTTGTGGGATTGGTTTCAGCAGGGGCTTTCTCACTGGGGCCGCTCCCCGTTGAGCATCTTCGCAGCGCTGCGGCCACGCTAGTACTGCGCCCAGTCGTCCCACATGTTGTGGATGCCCTACCCATACTTGGTCCCCAGGGAGACCATGAGGTCACTGCTCGCCTGCACCCTGGGGTAACTCTCTCTATCTCTCTTCTGACATGCTCTCTCAAGTCATTTTACCCCAGCTCAGTACGTGTAACTCCCCAGTTCTTCCCCCACCCCACCCCCTCTCTCCACTCCCCCCCCCTCTCTCTCTCTCTCTCTCTCTCTCTGTGTGTGTGTGTGTGTGTGTGTGTGTGTGTGTGTGTGTGTGTGTGTGTGTGCGTGCGTTCTCGAACGCACGCACAGGGTCGGACCTGTGAGTTCTGCTTTCAGCTTCCTTTCCACTTGGCGCCAGTCTGTCATGGTAAATGTTGTGGTTACAGGTGGACGGCCTGTACAAGATGGGCATCCGCATGTCAGTGCTCTCCCACCTGCTCAGAGATCACCGTCGCGGCTTCACATCAGGAGAGATCCCGCGGGCCTGCACCCACCTTTGGCGTCTTGGAGTCCCTCTAATAGACATCATCAAGGTGTGTGTGTGTGTGTGTGTGTGTGTGTGTGTGTGTGTGTGTGTGTGTGTGTGTGTGTGTGTGTGTGTGTGTGTGTGTGTGTGTGTGTGTGGGAGGGGGGGAAGATTGACAAGACGTGGGGGAGAAGGGGGGAAGAGAGAGAGAAGGCGTTTCCTGCTGCCTTCTGTGCCGCCACCACCATCCGTGTGGGACGCACATACAAGGCTGATTGGTCACCTCCATTTTTGGGGGAGACCATCCCAGTCTCGCCCGTGCGACACCGTTTGCAGTTCTGGTGGGGCAGGTCCACGGGGGGGAGGGGGGGGGGGGTGCTGCTGGTTCTCCATGTCTCTTGCTCTCTAGTATCTCGACGTCGTTAAACAAAAACCGCGCATGTGTTACTTCTGTGCAACACAGCGCGACAAGACACCGCATAAACTGGGAGGGATTCACTCGAACTTTAATTTGCAAGATTTGATTCCGTGGCCCCCCCCCCCCTGCCCCCTCTCTCTCTCTCTCTCTCTCTCTCTCTCTCTCTCTCTCTCTCTCTCTCTCTCTCTCTCTCTCTCTCTCTCTCTCTCTCTCTCTCTCTCTCTCTCTCTCTCTCTCTCTCTCTCTCCTCTTGTGCGCACACGCTCTCCCGCTCAGTCTCTTCTCCCTATCCCCCTTTTCGCTTTTGCTCGCCTACTTTTTAAAGTCCTCCTTACGCCCCTCTCCCTCAACTGCCCCCCTCACTCTCCCCTCTTTTACCACCCCCCTTTCCTGCCCCGTCTCCCTCCCATCCCTTGACCCCCCCCTCCCCCCCAAAAAAAGCAAATAAACAAAACTCCTTCCCTCCCTCCCCACCCCTTTCGGTCCTGGGTGAGCAATGCGATCCTGTTATGTGTCTGCAGGTCTTGGAGGACATGCCCACGGTCCTACACAACAGCCAATTCACGCAAACATTGGATGCACTGGTAGATGGAGGATTTGAACCCACGACTGCCGTGGGTCTGCTGGGTCGTCATCCTCGCATCAGGAGGCTTCCAGCCTCTGCCGTTGCCCAAATTGTTGAAGAGTTAAAAACGGGCGGAGTTCCCCCGGACACAGTGGCGTCAGTGCTTTGCCGAGCGCCTCAGGTTGCCACTTGACACGTGCCCTGTACGCTCAAGCTCTAGATAAAGTGGAAAGTCTAATCCTCCCCCTTTTAAAAACATAAAACTCGATATTGAACCGTCAAACGCACTGCTCGTTCTCCCTTGCTGGGATGGCAGGCTCCAACCTTTGAGCATCGGTCACCTGAGAATTCGGCAGGGTGGGAAACTCGCGCGCGCGCGCGGGCGCACACACACACACACACACACAGGGGCGGTGGGGACGAGAGAGAGAGAGAGAGAGAGAGAGAGAGAGGAGGAGGAGGGGGGAGAAGATTTTGAAGAAGAAACCTGTGAGGTAGTTTCATCAGACATGCTTTTATCAGATGTGCTTACATTAAACAACGAGGTTGACGGCTTCGTAGAATCGGCCGTCATTCCTTTTCCAACATGTTCGGTAATTCTAGATCATTATCTTTCCCTGTTTTTTTCCCTTTTCTTCTTCATCTTCTTCCGGTCTTAGAGTGTTTCTTCTTCCTCCTTTCCCTTTCTCCCATTGTCCTCCTCCTCTTGCCGACTCTGTTCCCCATTCTTTCCCTGTTTATCTTTTACAATCCTGCTCCTCCTTCAAAATCAACACCATTGGCACTTCTCCATCCAGACCTGAGAACTGCCTTGCGGGGTGGCAGGCATTACTCATGGAGGCGAAAGTAATCAGAAGCCGCTGCATGATGCTGCGGGAGGCTGGGCTCTCCATCTCGCAGGTCGGTGCTGTGATTGCAGCCTGCCCTGCAATCCTAAGCAGCCAGTCTAACCAGGCTCTTTCCTGTTTGAAGGATGCCGGAGTTTGTGGCTCAGCCCTCTCTGAGGTAAGGATTCCGAGCCTCGCCCGTTTGTTCTTGCCAAAATCATCTTGTGTGTGTATGTGTGTGTGTGTGTGTGTGTGTGTGTGTGTGTGTGTGTGTGTGTGTGTGTGTGTGTGTGTGTCTGTCTCTCAACTATCCCTTCCTCTGTCTTCCCGTCACCTCTTGACCTCTGTGTGTATGCGTGTCTGTCTCTCTCCGGCGCCTGTTCACCTCTGTGTGCCCACACACGTGCGCATGTGTGTGTGCATGTGTGTGTGTGTGTGTGTGTGTGTGTGTGTGTGTGTGTGTGTGTGCTTGCGTGCATGCACGTGCGCTCTCTTGTACGGATGTGTGCAAAAGCGTGCCAGTGGTGTGGCAAAGAAAGGGGCACAGGGGATAGAATCCAAGCTCATGAAAGTTGAACTGCAGGCTTGATCTTGACAAGAGACTAGGCAATATGTAGGGGCAGGTACAATAAGGGGTAGGGAGCAGATTATAACAGAGAAGGATGGGCCTACGCAGGTTATTCTTGGAAATCCTCCCACGTTGACACAGGATGCTGCCAAACTGAGGTCGGTTTTGTCTTTCTTGCTGACGACAGTGAACCTCCCTGCCAGCAAGCTGGGAGTGGTACTGGCATGCGTACCATCTCTACTGACTGAAGACGTGGACTCGTCCCTTTGCCCTCATTTGAGTTTCCTTAGAACCCTGGGCTTCCCCCCTGAAGATCTGGGTTCTGCGGTAGACCCCTGTCCTCGTCCCCTCATCCTCCTCCGCCTCCTTTCCCTTTCCTTCCTCGTGTCCTCCTCCCCTTCCTTCTCCTCCTCCTACTCCTCCTCGTCCTCCTGCATCTTCTTCTGCTCGTTCTCCTCTTTCATCATCATCATTTTCTTGTCCTTCTCCTTCTTCTTCTTCTTCCTTTTCTTCTGCTTCTCCTTCTTCTTCTTCTTCTTCTTCTTCTTCTTCTCCTTGGACTTCTTCTTTCTGCAGTGCATCTTGCTTGTAGAAAGCTCCTCAAATAGGCTCAGAAGTGTTTTGCATGGAGGATTCGGTCCTGCTCTGTCTGGGCTAGATCTTTTCCACACCCAAGCCAATATATTCGACGAGTGGGACCAGGCCAAGGAAGGAAGAAGGAGTCATCCAGGACCACCCCTTAACCACGAAGAGGCGAATCATGCACCTTGGTTGTGTCTTCCATCAGCACTCAGTCCCTCTCTCATGGAACAGGGACAGCCGTCGCTTGAAAACAGGCTTTGTGCAGGAAACTTTTGTTTCAGCATACATTTTGATCTCTATCCGTTGTTATCGCTTATTAGTAGTTGGCCATGCCTGTTCTCCAATGTCTGTTCCTCTCATTACTGTTGCTCTGAAGGCAACAACTTGTTCCCGTAATTTCTCTGCTCCTGGTTTGGTTATTGGCTGAGGTGACAAGGGGTTTGTACAGGTGGCCGAGTGTCCAGCCTTGCTGGATGGGGCCGAAGCTGAGAGGCTGCTGCGCTTGCGCACCTTGGGGCTTGCCGGTTCTCAATTGACGAAAGCTTTTGCACAATTTCCTTTATTGTAGGAGCCCCGTTCCTAACTTCAGGCATCCCCCCATGCCTGTTTTTGGTGCTGTACATGTTGTTCAGTGAAGTCGTACGCGCATGTTCATGCACATGTCCTGCAGGCTGTTTGACAACTCCAGACATCCCTGAAAATTTGAGTCAGCGCTGCTTTCTGAGCTTTGCCGACTCGCTCTCTTTTGGATGTGGCCCAAGATCCTCCGCAGCACAAGGGGTGCAACCCTGGGAGTTGCTATGCAGGGGCCGGGGGTGGGGGGGGTTTGAGCGCCCAGGCAGGTTCGGTTAAAGGAGTGAAAGTTTTCTAGCGAGGTTGCGAGGAAGGCTGGAGGGCTCAAAAGGGTACTTTGTTGGGATCCCTTCAGGGGACAGCGGCACGCAACTTGGGAGGAAGAGCTCCTGGCACAGGGCGTGGTCCCCTACAGGGTACCCTCTCTGCTACAGCGGGGCCCTGGCCCTGTTGGGGGCCTCGTGCCTCTGCCGGAGGGCCTGCACTTCTGCTTCAAGCCTTCCGAACAGTCCCCTGGAGGGGACTCAAACAAAGCCCATCCCTTGGGTGATCACTCTCAGCTTCTCCGCGAGGAGGGCCTCTTGGGGGACCTCATCCCGCTCCCTCAGGAGACCACCAGGGTCCAAGATGGCTCCTGCCTGGTCCCTCGGCCCCACACTGCCTTTCTGATGGGCCGGGGCTTGCAGCTGCGCCACATCAGCATGCTCCTGGTTGTCTGCCCAGAGGTTTTCCCATCTTCCTCCCCATGACTCCTAACTGCCTCCCCCCCCCCCCCCCCGGGTCTTTGTGACCTAACGAAGTACCTGCACCACCCCCATTGGTAGACCCCTGAATCCCTCTTTGCAATATGTGTTGTGGTCCCTCACCCCCAAATCCTTTGCGCGCTCACACACTTGTGTGCATGTGTGGCTGCGTGTGTGTGTGTGTGTGTGTGTGTGTGTGTGTGTGTGTGTGTGTGTGTGTGTGTGTGTGTGTGTGTGTGTGTGTGAGGGTGTGATATGTCCCCTGCCCCTGCCCCTCACCCCCTTCTCTTGAGCGTGCACACACGTGTAATATATTCCGCAGGGCCTTTGCTTAAGCACGGCTTGAGCCTCTAAAGAAGCCGATGCGCCTTTGTACAAGGGGTTGGTTCTCTGCAAAAGGGGGGGGGGTGGCTCTGAAGGAGGGGGTGTGCCTCTGGAAACAGAAGGGTGCCTCTAAGCTTTAGAGTCTAAAGGAGGGGGTGTGCCTGTGAAAGAGGGGTTGCGCATCGGAATAATTGGTGGTTGCGTTACCTTAGTGACAAGGGGTATGTGTGGCAGGCTTATGAAGTGAGCTTGGAGGGAAGACTGAGGCCACTCTTTGAGGAGCTGGAAGGGGCCGGCATTGGACCGCAGCTTGTACTGCACCTGCTGGTACAGGCGCCAAGTCTGCTGCACGCGCCTCTGGGCGCCATACGGCAGGCCATATCCTACTTGGGCATGCTGGGCATTCCTGACCATGGGATCACATGGCTGCTCTGTGCCTGCCCCCAGCTGGTGGCTGATGAAGGCGCGCAAGCGCTCCTCAACCTCGACTTTCTTCGGGTGTGTCTCCCACCTTGTGATTACGGGCGAAAACACACACACACACACACACACACACACACACACACACACACACACACAGAGAGAGAGAGAGAGAGAGAGAAGAGAGAGAGAGAGAGAGAGAGAGAGAGAGAGAGAGAGAGAGAGAGAGAGAGAGAGAGAGAGAGAGAGAGAGAGAGAGAGAGAGAACTTTGAAAGGGGGAGACGGAGGGAGGGGAACACAAAAGGAGGTAGCAGGGGGAGGGTGGGGGTGAGGGGGCAGGCTCCCTGCCAAGAAAACGAGGAAAGAAAACGGGGTTGCTGATTCCTTCTCCTGCTAATCTGTTTCCATCTTTTCTATTTCGAGAAAAATAATGTCTGTCCAGCCGCTACAGGCAGATACAAGCAGCGCTGATATTGAGGGCTCATATGAATTTGCATGAGCAGGGCTTAGGGCTGGAGGCACGGGAGGTCCACATTCTGGTGTGCAGGCACCCACGTCTCCTAGTAAAGCCTCTTCATTGGTTGGAAAGTAGCCGCGACCGCCTGCTGGAATGGGGCCTTTCATCAGCAGACATTGTCCAAGCAGTACAACGTTTTCCCGCTCTGCTTACAATGGATTTGTTATCCCCTTCAGTTACCTGCAGCATACAGTACTTGCTGGTAGGTCTTCTCCTCTCTTCCCTTCGCACCATCGTTCTTATTGGGTCTTCATTCGATGGCTTTTTGTGATGGCAAGCGCGTGCGGTTTGCTGTACCTCCAATGTGTTTGGTGGTTGGCGTATGCCGATGAGGCCAAATTTCGTTTGATGCCCTACCCCAGGATCTGGGACCCAACCAGATTTGGGGATGATACATAAGCTTGAACCCACCCCCAAACCCCTCGCCCCCCCCCCCCCCCCGCCCAACAACACACACACAGAGAGAGAGAGAGGGGGGGGGAGGGGAGAGAGAGAGACGCGCTTGCTTGCGCACACACAGAGCATTGGAGGATGTAGGGTCCTTGACCCTTGCCACTGGTTATTTTGCTCTAAGGGTTTCATTGGAGGATGTAAGGTTTCTGACCCTTGCCTCTGCTTATTTGCCTTTTAGTGTTTCACCTTTCCGGGCACATCGCACAGGGCGAGAGAGTGAACAGCTTTGGCCGGGGGGGGGGGGGATAGATTGCGCATCAGAGGTGAAGGGAGTATTCCATCTGGCACAACGCTCTCCTGGCTGGTGGTTGTTTGTGCTGAGCTTTTAGTGCATGCACGACTTCCTTCTCTGCTGGGGGAGTAGCAGTGGTGGTAATCGGCTGGCGATAATGCATCACGTCTTAAACATTCGATGAAGAAAAACTAATGCCAGTATTCCCCGCTGTTTGCGCAGGCCATTGCCCACACGCTGTTCTTGGAGAGAACATCTGTGTGATGCTAACAGTAATGTTGCGTGGTTTGGGCGCAGGAAGTTATACAGCAGGATGTGAGAGAAACCCTGACGTACGCACCCAACTTCCTACAACGCTCGCTGGAGGGGTGGATAGGGCCTCGTACCGCATACCTGCTGGCCAATGGTCACCGCCTACCTCCGGTGTCGCATTACATCGGCTGGACGGAAGCCGCGTTCTGCGACTACGTGTCCTGTCCACAGGAAGATTTTGACATTTTCCGCAATGAGTGGCAGGCACGTGAGGGGCCTTTTTGGGAGGTTCGCAAGTCCCTATTCTCCTGAATGGGGCCATTTGTCCTTCCCGCCCGCCCTCCCAAACCCCCCCGGAGGGTGGGGGGGGGGGGGCAGCCCTCTTCTCCATCTTAAGTTGGCGGCGGGCGTGACACAATTTGCGCAAATTCTGGGCTCCTATATTTGTAAGCCACGCCACAGGATATGTGAAGATGCTTCTGGAGGAGGAAGAAAGTTTGTACAAGAAGAAAATCAAGCCTGTCCATGGAGCCATCTCTGCAGCCATCTCTGGCTGATGCGATACAGCAGCTCCCACAGTAGTCAAGAGACTGAGACGAGACATAAACCGCACTCATCGAGGGAGCAAGCAACGGCTCGAAGGTCCTCCTGCCAGAGGAAACCCAAGAAAACAGAGAGAGAGCGCGCCAGAAGCAGAATTGTCAACGCACAAGATCCAATCAAGGAGACACGAACTTGAAGTTGCTTGAAGTTGTGGAGCTCAACACCCAACGGCCAAAATGCGGCACATTTCACAATGCATCATATGACGGAGGTGGCGCCACGCGTTGGCCCGGGATCTCCGAGCACGTCCAGCTTCTCTGAGGAGACCAAATAGATGTGTGCACACATTTCAACCCGCAGGAACACCCACACGTGAGTTGGCCCAATTAGCATCAGTAGATACTGTTGTTTCTTGCTCAAGCCCGTGGTGTTGTCGTCCAAGCCATTCTCAGGCGTGGCGGAGATGCGCAAAAGCAGAACGGCCTGCCGAAAGAGATACATGGGCAGGGTGACAGGGCCACAGATGATATAAACGTAGCTGGGCACCCTTAGCATGGCAAACTTGCGGTTGAAACATATAAGTTATGCCATGGACGCAATGCTCGGGAGAGCAAAAAGCAATCTTTTAGGAGCATCTTGGACGTTCTTGTTCACGAGTGGCGAAGCCCAGGCGCTCTCGGGTTGTGGTGCCATGACGTGGGATGCATCTGCATGTAGCAGCAACCACAAAGCCCACCCAATTGGGCTTGCAATTTCGCAAGGTTATGAGGCTAGATAGGCCAGCGGAGCTGGCCATGGAGCCTGTAGCTCGCTAGCTATATATACCCGTAGCTAATTCCCTGCAGGCTAACCCCAGGGCGGAAGTCAGCTGACGTCAGACCCCAGGTTATTAATGGGCCTGTTTAGACGTTTATCGTCGGTAAACTACCAAAATCTGTTCAACTAGGGCGGCTCGACAGCAGCAGCAGCAGCAGGAGCAGCTTTTAAGTGTAATTCCGACGTAGCTTAGCTCAGCTTTGAGGCACAGCGGCCCAAGGACTCCCATATATGTTCGGGTTCCGTGGGTACCTCCTTGTGCATAGCTATAGAGGTGTTTGTCCCGGTACCCCTAGCATAGGCATCTACACTATCTTCCATCTTTACTTTCTTCCATATCTGTACAGAAGCTATGCACGCAGCTCCGGAGCCAAAGCTGCTCCAATCAGCTGTAGGATCTACATTAATTAAATCGTTAGAAGGATTAAGTCTGTTTGATGTGTTGCTTCTACCCAAAAGGCCGGCAAAACCAGCTGTAAGACCTGAAGGAGGCTTCGTCAACTCTGTAAATTCCAAATCAACACGTGCCTGTTCAGGCACCGGGGGCCTGCGACTGATATATCCACTTTTACCTTTAAATCAACACTGGAGATCTGTGACTCTTTGCAGTGTACTGTAACTTCATGCATGCGGTAAGATAATTTGAATTGTGATGTCAGCGATCTCCAGAGTTGATTCGCAGATTTGAATATATCCTCAGAAGTGTAACATCAGATGTGATGTCACAGAATATGATGTGACATCACGCTGCAACATCATGATCAAGGCAAGCCGTTAGACCTTGAGAAATTCCATGTGCACATTCTTCCCGCCTGCAGGGTAGCCATCTGGCGGGAACGACCCATCTCAATTATATATTCAAATGGATAAAGTTTTCCGCGAGCCTGTCTTGGTCAAGTCTGCACAGTCGATCGACCGAAGTGCGCAAACGTCCACTATTCTGGGCGGTTCAGCTGAGCAACGATCCATGTGGAAGTTAACGGGTTCATAACGACCCCAACGATGCAATGGAGAGTATCTTATGCCAAGACATATCACCACGGAATTATGCTATGATGTATACAAGCGGGACTGATGACCATACCGGAACGCGACCGAGCCACCATGGCCTGTTCTGAAAATGCGTTTTCACAGCGCAAGGCCTTTAACTACGAAACAATACTGAGTAAATGATCTAACATCAACACGATCGAGGGACCATGGCTGTGACATCAACACCATCGTCTTGGCAATATTGTCTTGTATTGCCAATATTGGTTGTGACATCACGAATATTGACCAAAACGGTTTCCCACCTCCCCCTCCCCACCCTCCCCCCCCCCCCCAGTGGGGGAAAAACAACAGAAGACAAGTTGAGCGAAGCCCCCAGGAAGTGCGCACATTCTCAAGTCATTTATTTTCCCGGTGTGTGCCCGCGAATGCACACTTCCACATCTTTTTCCGAGTGCATGTGTGTCAAAGACACCCTATTGGGTCAAGGAGGCGGGGGCTCGCCCTGGTAGCCTGCGGACACAAAGCACAGGCCGAGGGCGGGGGCCGGAGGGGCCGTCATCTTCCGGTCTCGTCCCTCTGCCAACCGCACAAGGGCCTGCTCGCCTGCTTCTTGCGCGTGGCCTGCCCCAGGCAGTGCCTCCCGCACCGCTGTCGCAACCAGGACCCTCACCATGTGCCGCACAAACCTGGCCCACCCCCCGGTCCCTCGTTGGTCCCCCTGCCACAATCAGGACCCTCACCCTATCTGCACACTCCCACCAACCCCCCCGGAGGAACGGTCCGAAATTCGTGGGTCCTGCAGGTGGATTTTGGACCCTTGCCATATGCCATCACTGATAATTACCGATGATGACCTCAGCGCCGTGGCAAAGCTCTTCAGCTTGTGGCAGTAGTCTGCAGTGGAGCCCTTGCAACAACCACATCCTCTCGTGCCTCATCATCTCAAAAATCTCTTCTATTCAACACACTGCTACACTTCTTTTCTGCACTCCTGCATTTCTTTTGTTCTTTTTTGTTTTTTTTTTTTTTTTTGTTTTTTTTTTCTGCACTTCTTCTCTCCTCTTTACTCCTCGCTAGTTCAAAACCTCGAAAGGCTGCTTCGCCCCCCTGTGTCTCGTTCGTAATCTTATTGGATCTTTAATGCAGTGTGGTAGGGACGCACGTGAACAGCACTGCCAGGGATGTGTCTGGAAGGCAATGCCAAGGACATGCAAGAATTTCAATGAAAGGGATATGTCTGGAATGCAATGGCAGCAATATGCGTGAGCTGCACTGCCAGCAACATAAGCAGACTGCAATGGCCGGGGCATGAATTGATTGCAGTTTCAGGGACACACCTGGACAGCAGCAGTGCCAGGGTTAGGTGAGGGTTTTGTGAGGGTTTGAGTAGGTGTACATTGCAAGGGTTTCAGAAGGGTTGGAGGATGGCAAGCTAGGGTTCAGGAGGGGTTTTTGGACTCCGAAATTTCAGTTAGACGTGTGCCTGGAACGCAGGGACAGGGATGTGCCTGGCCTGGAACGTAGTGCCGGGAACATGCATGGATTACAGTGCCAGAGACATGGCTGGAGTACAGCGCAGGGCAAAAAAAGGAAGTACAACATTGGGACGATACCGGTCTGCGACGAGCTCAATGCACAGCGCAGGAGTCGAACCCAATGCCACTAGGCAGGCAGATGCCTTGAGCAGACGGCAGACACAGTTCTTGCCTGGTGGTGTATCGCGAGCGTATGCTTCGTAGTCCATTGCCTTCCCCACCAATGGAGCCAGCAGCCTAAACAGGAAATACTCACCCGCATCAGCCCAGGCCCTTGGATTTCTGACACCAGCCGTGCCCCAGGGTTTAACCCCTTGCCGAAAGGAAGTGCTGCGGTGTGCCCCCCACAGGGGAGATTGATTGGGAGAATGTTCGAGAAGACTATCCCTTCAGCCGTTCCCCATGCAACAATACCAGAGGAAAGCACACCACCACCACCCCCACCACACCACCACCACACATCCACGCGCGCGCACACACACACACACACACACACACACACACACACACACAGAGAGAGAGAGAGAGGAGAGAGGAGAGAGAGAGAGAGAGAGAGAGAGAGAGAGAGAGAGAGAGAGGGAGAGAGAGAGAGAGAGAGAGAGAGAGAGAGAGAGAGAGAGAGAGAGAGAGAGAGAGAGAGAGAGAGAGAGAGAGAGAGAGAGAGAGAGAGAGAGAGAGAGAGAGAGAGAGAGAGAGAGAGAGCAGTAGATGATGACATTCTTTGACTAACTGATTTCACGCCCCACACCCCTCTGTATGCCCGTCAAGACACTGTACCAACCCGTCAGACCATTGCAAAAGAACCAAGTAAATGGTAAAAATGCTCCTGCAACGTGGCACAGTATTGCAGAGGTCGGCTGTCAACCATGCGCCTTGCATGACCCTCTGCCAATACCGAGCACACAGATGGGGTTTGGGTGAATCAGTTGTGTCACAAGTATCTAGGGGGAGGAAGGGACCATCTGGAGAGGCACGGTCGCTGAAAACCGGTTGCTGAAACCCGTCCAAGAAACTCAACATCTGGTTATCTGTGAAACCACAATCCACAGCACAGGGTGAGAGCCAAAAAAAAAAAAAAACCGCTCAAAATCTAGTGATCTGTGAAGCCACAATCCGCAGCACAGGGTGAGCCCCCCCCCCCCCCCCAACAAACAAAAAACCCTCAAAATCTAGTGATCTGTGAAGCCACAATCCGCAGCACAGGGTGAGCCCCCCCCCCCCCAAAAAAAAAAAAAAAAAAAAAAAAAAAAAAAAAAAAAAACCCCTCAAAATCTAGTGATCTGTGAAGCCACAATCCGCAGCACAGGGTGAGGCCCCCCCCCCCCCCCAAAAAAAAAAAAACCCTCAAAATCTAGTGATCTGTGAAGCCACAATCTGCAGCACCGGGTGAGCGCCAAAAAATAAAATAAAAATAAAAAAAATCAACATCTAGTGATCTGTGATCTGTGAAGTCACAATCCGCAGCAACGCCCAAGCGAAAAAAAAAAAAAAAAAAAAAAAAAAAACCTCGACATCTAGTGATCTTTGAAGGCACAATCTACAGCGGAAGGTGAGAGAGCACCTGTTCACAGTGTGGACATCGACATTGGGAGCCGCGGCGGCAATGCCAGGTGCCTCGGGCGCCAGCTCAGCTCCCCGCCCTGCAAGCGGGAGGCCTTGGGGGCTCTGCGCTCCGGGCGCCCCCACCCCCCGCAGCGGAAACAGGTATATGTACCGCCGCCAAGATGCCTGCACTGCCGCCGAAAGCCTCAGACCGTACCACTAGCATTTCTTAGTGCGATGCAGTGTCTGCCGCTTCAGAAAATTTCAACTTCAGGAAAGAGACATGTGTACCCTCATACACACGCTGACGATGCCAAGCACCGTCAAGGCCTCTCCTTACCTTGCCAATATTCAAGTTTGAACCCCCAGATTGGGATATCCCGAATTTGAAACAGTCACTTGTAAGGATATTGGGATGGTTACGTACGGAAGGATGATACGGCCGTATACCTGGGTAACAATGCGAATTACATTTGTGCTGGACTAAGGAAACGGGGGCATGCTTCACCACCCCTTGCCGCGAGCCACGTGTTGTGCATCAGCCAGATGCTATCAGGGATGTGGAGCGGGAGCAGTGGTGTGACAAGCTTGATGATCAAACTGCTGTTACAGAAGTCCTTTAATAAAGAGGACCTTGCGGCCTGATGCCCCCCCTTCCCCCCCGTCTGGCTTTCTTATGCGGGGCGCGGACCCGTCTCCCTTCCATGCAATTGAAGCATGTGGATGGGGTTGAGTACAGATGCGAATGTTTGTGCAAGATTTAGATGGCCAGACCACTCGGAGGCGCAGGATTAGGCATGGTCCTCGCGATTTTCGCCCGACCATGCTTGTGGGGCACATGGAGAAAATTCTTGCGCACCTCACAGCATCATTGCCCTTAGACAAGACCGTGTCATTATGTCGGACTTCTGCATATGAAGTGATGGGGCTCATTGGGCACTTCGATCACAATGTGGGATCCCCCCTCGCCCT
>KV908359.1:472706-477706 GCA_002005505.1 Botryococcus braunii
GCCCCGCTTGTCGTCGGAGATGTACCACCACCCGCCATGCTTACTAGAGGTGATGCGACATCACACGACCTCACTGCCCCGGGCGTGCTGCCTCCCATCTGTATTCTTTGAGACGGGCCACCCTTCGATTCTGCTGTATGGAGCACATCATCAACTCCCAGAGCAGCTCCCGGATCTATCAAACATATCTTCTGTGCCGCTGTAGTTGTTAACGATCCAAACCCAGACACTATTGTCCGTGCTGGAGATGAGGTAAACCCCATCTGTACTGTCGCAGAGGTGTCATCCTCCCTCCACCCTCCCACAGTTATTTTAACTGCGCCGCATGTCCTCGTCGCAGTACCAGCCGCGGCAATGCTTCCTCCATCTGGAGAGAGCCTTTGGCATGTTTTTTGCATGCGGGAGCCCCTGATGTCTGCGCATCTTGCAGCTTTATCAAACACAGTCTCCCTTGAGCACAGGCTGCTACCAACTGACACATGCTGGCTGGTTTGCTTGCTCGCACGACCCCTGTTAAGCTGCTGGTCAGCATTGCATGGCACACCATGAGGGCACCAATTGGTTGGGAACTGCGCTTGCCTTGCACCTGCCTCTCCTGAAAGCATGCCGCAGGCCTCCATTGGCTCACCAGGCAACTTCTCCTCAGATGCTGCTGCTACAGAGCCCTCCACAGGCTTGATTGCCTCATCAGACGGTCTCCGCAGGAACTGGGAAGGCCCCATGCCTGTTGGGGACAAGCGTGATGCACCTTGAGTTAGGCTGCCCACCAATGGCAATGCCAGATTCCCCAGCAAAGTAGTATCCTCCAGAAGTCTCTGTGTATCTCCTATGGTCTCCTCCTGGACCCCCAACAGGATGTGAAACCATAGCAGCCCCAGCATGATCGTGGCAACTGGTTTATTGAGACATGGAACTTCAATGTGCTACATTCTTGAGTAGCTGTAGGGCACATTGTGCATGAATTTTGGGGGAAGTGGGGCAAAGTTGTCGTACTTGTGACGTTCGAGGAGTGTGGGGCTTGCTGCCCATATGTGCTGCACTGCCTGGGATATTGGTGCTACACGGACAAACAGCATCTATGCCAACACTATCCAGGGTCATGGTTCCCTCCACTACTTGTTTGTAAAATTCTCTCACCGCCTGCACATATACGGTGAGGTGGTCAATAGGTTGAAAGGTGTTCATTCAGAAGCTTGTGGCAAGGGAGCACCACTCTTGCAGTTGATTTGGATGCCTCTTGAATCATACAATGACCAAGCTGCAGGGTAGTTTGGCAAAATATGATTATGCGGCGACTTCAGGAAGGTGAACTTTATGTAACTCAATCCCCCAAACTGGCGTCAGTCCATCGTGCGCTACGTCTTCTAATGGGAATCCCACGTATTGATCCATGGAGTATCAGCTTGGCAAGTAGCAACATGGCCTGACGTAGGCGTGCAGACCGCACATGGTGAAGCTCTGAAGATTTACACAGTGCCAGCATCAAGACACTGAAGGCCACTGAAACTGCAAATAGATGTCATGGGGCCACCTGCCAGTCGCGGTGGTGGTGGAAATAAAATTGCAGTGTCACGGGTAACCACCCCGAGGATCGTTCCATGTCAACGCTTCCCCGTAGTGAGTGCCCGTTGCTTTTCGTCTCCAGCCAAAACCTCATACCCCAAAGTAAAATATTTCCAACTGTTTAGTTTTCGATTGAGTGTGACGGAACATATCATCCGTCGGGATTTCTGCATCTCGCAGTGTTTAGGGCTGTGCAGTAATGCCTGTTAGTCGACACGACTGAATTTGGGAAATCCCTAAGTACTTTCACCATGCAAGAAAAATCACTAGTGATATCCAATCAAAATTTAGTTGACATTCAGGGGCAACATTTTGCTCCGTGTTACAGCTTGGAAGGCACGGCCGCAGTAGATCATCGAGCCTGGCATTATGCCAGTGGCATGTCATCCCCAGAACTGGATGATCTACTGAGAATCACGGTACGTCAAGCTGTTCAAATAAATCTTCATACATTGCAAGCTTGCGCATTTGTGAAGCCGCTCATAAAACAGCACACATGTTACTTCTTCATATTCTTCATTTTAAAGATTGCAATTGTTGGAAACATCGGTGACCAAGGCGTTAACAGTAAGGCAGTGATACTTCAACCGAGACTCAGGAAAAGTAAGGTCTCGGTTGAAGAAAACGCAACGAAAGGTACATTGGGTGCTCAATTCTTCGTTGATACTAAGCCATTTCTAGGTCTGGATACATACTGGTGAAGCAGTAAAATTACTAATTTTTGCCGTGCGTGCGATATGAAAGAGGATGAACGGTAAAAGCTTTAAATGCAATACAGCTGTAAAGCTTTAAATTTAGTGAACTACTTTCCTTATGGAACAGTAGTCAAACTGTCTATATGGCGAGGAGACTCCACAGAGAGGGAATCGGACGGCCTTTGGAGGGGGGACAGGTAATTTACTAAAAATTGCGTCAGGCCAGGCTGCCAACAAGTTTGGCCTGTTACGACAGCCGTATCCTTCGTTCCATGATGGTGGCCCACTTCAACTCTTTTTGCATATTGAGTGGCTTACAGAGCCTAATGAGACTTCAGGTAAGTACTTGCCATGCGGCAGAGGAGGGCCCTTAATGTGGTTTTCAGAGAGGAATCACGTGCACGCTCAGTGAGCGCTCAGTGGACAGTTTCTAAATTGAGAATTCCCACCGTGTTTGTGTGTGTGTGTGTGTATTTGTGAAGTGACGTGACCGGTGCAAACCTAGTGGTCAAAGACCTGAGTCAGGTGTCACTAATGAGACATGTTTTGAGGTATGTGGTACCTGTAGACCCTATCTTGGTGTTTATAGAGCTGTTTACGGACACTGGTTACGGTGCTAACGGGTAGATTCGGGCAAGTAATTCCAAACGGTGTTGTATCCGAACATTCTTAGGCACCTACTGAGTTACCCTAATGTTCGTTCTAGACTCCGAGTAGCCCTACAGTCGTCATTTGCATTGATCGAGTCGCCTAAGCCATTCACGGGCTGGTCGGTTCCAGAAATCCATCTTATCAGTGCTTTTGACGATGCTTTTACGGTACAAAGGGATTCATACTGATAGCGGAACCATTCGCATGTGATGCGTGCATAAAGTGTTTGACGGCGACGGCTAGGGGAGGCAAATTATGTAAGTCCTCCAGAGTCAGTATTTAAGGGATAGTGTCACAGAAATTCTGGCAGATCTGTTGCTTCGCAGACTACAGTACTTGTGCAGTCGTCCTGTTTGGTACGACTTTTCCATGTGTAGTACCGTTCCCCGCATAGATTGCTAAGGCTGCGGTTTATTGCAGGGATGAAGCTGGGTTGAAATGTTGGTGGCAATGGACGAAGGGGTGGGACAACGGCAGCCGCTACTCCAGAAATCCCGAAGAGGCGACGGGTTCAAAAACTGAGATGGCTATGGAAGAACAAGGGGGGGCGGGGGAGGGGGAGAGGAGGGAAGGGGGGGGGGGGAAGGGGGAGGGAGAGATGTTTGTTACCAGGGATGTGTGTCGTGTACTACGTGCACTGCTGGACCACACAATGTGGCCACCGCAGCACCGAATCCGTACACGCAAATCAACGACTTCAGCCGTGCCAGCCATCATGGCTGAGCATGCATTCGGAGTGACGCACTGTCGGTTCCAAGGGATCCGGACAACCATTGCAAAGCTTTTTAAAGTCTTGTGCATTGTAGCTGCATGCAAGAGTGTACGGTCTCTGCGTAAGCGCTGCAACAGACTATGGACATGCTGTTTCAAATGAATTGTGTTTTGAACTTCATTTCTTCAGTGTTGTTTCCTTCTCGTTGAGTTAGCATCCCGTGTTCTCGTCGGGCTAAAGCGGGTAGTAAAGATATTTGGTCGTCTTTGGATGTTTGGCGTGCTTCAAAATAGAGGTCGCCACAGGTTATGGCCTCCTCATTCTAGCAGGCCGTAAACGAAGGGAATTCTTCACGGGCTGCTGGGTAGGCGGGAAAAGGTTTTCTGCTTTTCAAAAGTTGTTATCGCCATAAGGACTTGAAGTCTTAAAACTATTTGAGAGCCCCGTAGCTGCATATGCTTATTGCCAACCTGGCCCTGCAACAGAACTGCGGGGTTGGTTGCTCATAAGCAAATCCCACGACCTTAAAATGTACTCGGTAATTTAATGTATTTAGTGAATTCTTAGTGCCTGGAGGCACTTTTCGTGGATGCCGCGCTACAAGAAATGAAGGAAAAGGATGAGGAGATCGGAGACTTTGCATATGAGCAACTACCGAGGTAGATTCGGTGTTCTAATATCCTTCTTGTTGAATTCTATAGAGTTTGTAACTTGTTGAGTGCTATAGAAGTTGTGTTGTGTGACGACAGCATGTCCTCCATAATTGTTTGGGTGCTGTGTTGTTGATGGTAAACAACAAAGTGTCTTAGAAACGGTGCGATATGTGCAGTCTCCCGGAAGAATATTCCTCACCTGATTTGCTTGGATCTGGTGCTGTGGAATGGGCTGCTATTCCAAACTTGGACGTCTTCTTCCGTAACTTGTACAGGTTGGAAATAACTTCGTGTCACCAGCCTTGTTCTGCTTTTGATATGAAGTGACTAAGCCATTCAAAAGCTTCCGGTCCATTTTGTGCACTTAATGAAAGTTTTACATGACTTGCTGAAGTGGTGTGTCGTTCATCGCAGATACTATGAGGAGAAGGGTTTTCAGAACATGCTGGTCTCACGTGTATTGAACCTGCTGGCTCTGCTGTTCACAATATGCTTCTCAGGGCTTTTTTTGTTGGGCTTGAATTGGAGAGGGCTTTTTTCTGAGTGTATCAGGGAGGATACATGTGATGTTTCAGAGGTATGTGCGCTCTTCGTCAAGTAGCCTAGGGATGAACGCAGACGTTGACTAGGAGACAACACTCATTACAAGTTTGTATGATATTGGTGGGGTAAGGGGACATATTGCATGTTAGGTTGCCTAACTGGACAAAATTTGACCTTGCAAGA
>KV908359.1:482706-544386 GCA_002005505.1 Botryococcus braunii
ATGTAAGTGCTGTTTGGAATGCCCCACTTAAGATAACATCCGCAGCAGCAGCCGTTAGTGGTGATAGGAGGTGCAGTTTTTGCCCCAGTGAGAAAAGCTGGGATTTTTCAGGACATTATCATCGTTTGTCTACCACCATAAGCTTTAAAAACTCTGACCATGGTTTAAACTGAAAATTGGCAAGCATGCATCCCACATTGCTGTGGTGCCTGTCAGTCCCTGATGTTATCCAAGCAGTTGAACTTTCTGAAACTGAACTTTCTGTTGCCATCAGTATTCAGGCTTGAAAGCTGCAAGAAGTTCGGTATGGAGTTAGAAAAGCCTTTGAAAGTCTACTGGGGATTTTACAATCAGTGGCATAAGTCCTGGATCTTTCCTGGTTTCCTTATTATCTGGACTCCTTGGCAGATTATCAAAGGAGCATACGTGATTTGTTGTATTCACTGTGTTGATGGTAGTAGCAGTGTTAGCAGAGCAGCAGAAGTACTGTAGCCGCAGTAGTGGAGGTCAGAGTCGTACTGTGGTCGTAATGGTGGTAGTAATTAAGCACTTGTGGTGGTGGTGCTGGCAGTAGTAAGAGCGATAGTACTGGTGGTGTTGGTAGGACGTGTGATTGCTGTTGCAGAGTTGGTAGAAATATTTCAGATTCACAGCAGCAGCTCTAGCAGGAGTGCCCTAAAGGTTGTGTTAAAGGGTAAAGGTTGTGTTACTTGCCTCCGCATGTTTTGCTGTTCAAAAGGCTAAGCCCCAGCTGTTCTTTTCTCCATTATCAGTTTTGGTCCGGTATGTTGAGCTCCAACGTGGTGTGTATTCACATATGCAGGGCGCTCGAAGCAAGCAGGGCAAGATGGAGAAATCTTTCCTAAGTTTTGCTGCGACGTACTCAAGTTGGGTCCCAGAAGGGCACGGGAAACAGTTCTTGTCAACTTTCAAGGCTCATCCTCTTCAGAGCACACTGCAACTATCGCCGGACCCGAACTGGGGATTGCAAGGGGCAAACTCTATGCTGGGCGGTCTACCTGCCTTTGCTGCGTATCCATCTGTTAACCCTGTTGGGCCTTCCATGGCAGGTATGTCAATGACTTATAACATCTGCCGCTTTCAACACTTCTGCTCCAAAGATTGACTGACTCACATCCCCATGAGCAAAGGAGGAAGTGTGAAGGCTTGACACATTAGCACGAAGGGATCAAGAGAAAGTGGATACATGTCTGAAGTGCGAAGCCTGAAGGGCCTGTGCTGCTGATGTACGATACTGAAGCACAATGCACCTGTGTAATGCTGAGGGCCACGGTTTTGCCACGTGCCAGCAGGGTGCCAAGAGGAACGTGTCATTGTATGTTGTGCAGGTGGCGGGCATCAGTCAAGAGTTGGCGTTCAAATGACAGCATTGTCACGATATATGTCCACTCAGAGGCCCACTGGCGCTTCTGCTTTTGGATCTGCAGAGATAGTGCACTATCCCATCCAGCCGGGGCTCAGTGGCAATACCGCAGGGTATGGCATTCCACAACTCACTAGTTTTCGCACACATAAAGATTGTATAATTACAGACATAGAAATAAAGATTATACGCATCGTTTAAGCTCCCGCATGACAAAGCAAGTTCTGATCTACACTGTCACTTCTGCTGCCGTGCTTGCACTGCTGAAATGGATGCTGGGTGTTTCCTGTGACCATCAGGCAGGTTTAACCTGGTAGGTTGGTACAGACAATCCAGTCTGTCGTGTTCTGAGATTGTTCTAAGCTTCCAACCTTGCTCCAGCTAAGGGCGGTTGGTGCATTCGTGTAGGCGCACCAGCTTGACTGAGCATGAATGGAGAGTGGGAGCCCTTCAGACACTGCTGCAAATTATGTATGAAGAACGGGACAGGGAAGGCCGGCTAGGATCTCTGCATGCACTACACCCAGAGGGCAGTTATCCTGTCAGGATGGAGGAGGACCTCCCAGCTCGGGCCGGGCAGATCAGCCCTACAAGGCAGGTCGGACGTTCCACAAGACAAGTGCAACAAGGCCCGAGGCAGCCCAGCGTTCCTGCCCGAAGGGAAATTGCCATGGTGGAAAGGCCTTGCCAAAGAAACAGCGAACCAGTCCTCTCCGCGCGTGCGGCATCCCACGACGGGGCAGGCGAACTTGCCACTTCCAGCTGTGAAGCTGAGGGACTTCAGGCTGACAGCAGTGCAGGAGGGGCCACTCTGTTGCAGCATGATAGGGCAGTGTGCGCGTCACCAACACTTGGACTCTCACCTGGCTGGCACGTCTCCTCGGCGTCAGAGTCTGATGATCAAGAGACCCTGCCCTTCCTCATCGATGACAGAGAGGGGCGCGGCCAGAGCAATGAAGCCGCAGATCCTGCGAGCGAACGCCTGCCGTCGCCGGTCATCAGGAGCCTCAGGAGTGTGTCACAGGCAGAAGGTGACACCATCGCTGATGGTCTGACAGATGCTGCAATGGGAGGTGTCAGACCAGCTGACGACCTGCATCCACTGGGTTCCGGCCAGGCCTCAATTTCAAGGGCGTTCTCCGATGCAGATACTTCAGTGGTAATGTCAGGGGTTGGCTGGCTTGCGGGGAGGGGTAAAGGTCATCCGCGCCAAGACTCAGGCACACTGCCATCATCTTCGCAGTGTGGCCCACCAAGTCTGGAAGTCTCGTCCGCCTCATTTGATGACCAGCCTTCAAGCAGATCGCTTCGTCAAGATCACGCCGAGGTCCGCACAATCCCCTGCGGTTCTGGCTATGGCGTGTCTACCATCCCAGTCCAGGCTGCCAGCCAGCATCTTCTCCAAGAGTCCAGCGTGCAAAGCAGAGATGATCCTCTTGCTGCTTTTGCCTTTTCCTCATCGTCTGGAGGCCTGGATCGTAGCTTCGACCAGGAGCCTGGCTTTCCCTTTTTCACAAGACCAGGCGACGGGGATATGTCAGTCATGCCTGACGAAAACGACATCTTGGGCTTCGCTGTCAGCCCTTTGGGGTGGCGTGAGACGGACAGTTCGTCAGGGATGTGGAATCTCGATATGAGTGGAGGCTCAGTCGGGCCCCCAGTATCGTCATCATTTGACGGTTCGCGCCATGCAAGTCAGACCCTTCAGTTGCATGGCACTGGCTTGTCCAGCCCTCATGCTAGTGACACAGTCAGTGTCTCGGCTTCCAGTGATGAGGGTTCTGGTGCCGGCATGTCGCAGCCATCAAGGGTTGGTTCACGCCCTTCGGCTGCAATCCCTGCCCCCCAAATTGCTCCTTCTTTGCCGAGGTTGACAGCTGCGCTTTCTCCTGATGAAGTGTCAGGGCATCATCAAGCACACAAGAGTTAATGCGCTTTCATTATGGCACATGGCTAATGACACTTTGTAATTTGGGACTAGTGAGTTGGAGAGGGCCCTCAGAATTGTTCAGATTGTAAAATTCTTGTACACAAAGCGTGTTTGCGAATTAGCATAGCAGTGGGGTTTGGTAACTGAGAGCGAGATATAGCTGTTGTTCTGATGCTCTGCTGCGTTTGGTGCAGATCATCTAGCGCCAAGTACGGCTGTGCATGATTTTGGATTCCTGAAGGGCATAGGTACTCTGAAGCTGCAGGTGGTCCTTTGTCAAACCAAAGCATCTACAATGATGATGCTCATCTGGTTGCAAATAGCAGAGGTACCATATGCTGTGTATGTGGATGCGTACTCGTGATATAGCAGATATGACTGCTCGTTCCTGGTGTTGGGATCCTGGCCATGTTGTGCAAATGCAGACGAGAGACCACCAGGCGTAGGCTGCACTGCGTGGGCTGCAGAAACATTAACCTCGGCTCAGCCACCATGGAGATGGCGTGGTTGAACGGGATCTTGTGGAAAAGTGTAGGCATGTACTTTTATAGGGGGGCTTGTTTTTTGTATTATACCAAGATGGTGGTGTGACAACTGATAGGTCCCGTGGTGTGACAAGTCGTAGGTATCGTAACGCCTGCTCGTGTGGCTCCTGGGCTGACAGGCCCGCACTGACAAACACTCCGCAGTTTGCCGTGCAACAGACAGAATTCTTGGATGCATAACTTTGCAGTCTTTCTTCTGGCAGAGGTAAACTAGCCGTGCAAACACGGGTAGTTTATGCGCACCGCAGCACTCATGGCCAGATAAGGTCATGGCTGTGGGTTGTACGTCTGCACTGCAAAGCCAGACACGGGCACATGCTGCGCATGCAGTTGAACGGTTGTGTCCCAGTGGAAACACTGAAGGGCGCTGAAGTTAGTGCCCCAGGGGCCTTATGGTGCGATTGGGGTATCTAGTAGACATTATTTACAGGCAGATGAAGTCTTTTCCTGGCAATGCATCTCTTCATGAATGCACTCATGATTGTCAATTGCATATATGCAATCAGGTGCTGGTGCAACGGACCACATTTAAATTAAAGTTCAGAAGGATAATTACTGAAAGCCATTCCTGCATTATATTGGCTGGTGTGCGTAAACCGACAGCAAAATACGTCTCTATCAAATATCTATGGCATTTATCGCACAAGACAGCTGTGCTGTCTGGTCGACACATGTAAGTAGATGCTTGTGGATATTATTACGTACACGTGCTGACCAGACAGCGCCTTCCTGTCTTGTGTGATGAAAGTCTTAACGCAAGCTTTAATGAAGGTTTTAAGGCAACCGGCTGACGAGAACGGGTTTGGAAACGTGACATTACACATCGATGTTGCAATCATCCCGGCAAGCGCAGTGGATCATAATCGCAAGTTTTACAGCAAGAGGTTTGCCCCCACCCCCCCCCCCCCCGGGGGGGGGGAGAGCTGAGGTGGGTTACCCCAGAACCCTTCTCAGAAGCTATTTCTCGCTGCAGTGACAGTGCTAGTTCTTTGTAGAGGACTAGATGAAAGGCCACAGGCGGTTTAGTGACAGCTTTCGACGGGTGGCGTTTGAGAAGCAGCCATGCATATGGTAACCCCCCCCCCCCCCTTTCCGTTTTCTCTTTCTCTTCCCCCCTACCTCGCAACTGCAGTTAAGCACATGCAGCACCAAGTGTGACATGTATGTTGGACCCCTAGACTGGCTCTTCCATCAATGCCTCCCAGGGGGCGCCCCTGCTTTACAGGGTATCCGCATTGTCCCTCGTCGACGAATTCGTGGCGCTCGGAGTACGGGAAACGAACACCACGAATGTTCGTACGAGCAGCAATTCAGCGTGCTCGGAATCGCGCGAGCACAGATCCGGATACCCTCTAAATTAAAGTTGTTTAATTACACCACAAGATTGTGGTGTATCATATGCATATGCATATGCCACAACTCCCTGGTTTTCGTTCTTAGTACATGCTTTCATGGTTTATAGCATCTACACGTCAGTGACCCCATACTCAGGGTGCGGACGGGAATCGGCATACCCGCGCGTTTCTTGCCAGGGTGCACCGGTACCCTGCGCTATTACCACCATTTTCGGTGCTAAGAGTCGGGTGCCACGCACTCAATTCCATCTGAGTTATCCGGGGTATCCGTAGTAACTTTTTGGTACCTCCATAACCGTCACCAACTACCATCTGCAGCATCATGCACACCCCACACTACCAACCACAAAAGAAGCACCAACACACCGTCATCATGCACACGCAAAACCAAATAGCCCCCCAGGTTTTAAAACAAGTTTGTGTACCCTGCAGCCACACGCCATGCAAAACAATGTGCCTCCATCACGCGCAAGGATTACAACCGCGTGCTTCACAACGCCAATACGCACCCCGCACACACACGCCTCCCCTCCCTACAGGTAGCTACGTCAGCCGTGTGCACCCCCCTTCCAAAGTGCTAATGCCCACTGGCACACGCACAGCCCTGCCGTGTGCCCCCCCCCCCCCCTAACATATAAAAACGCACCATAGCCCGTTCCTCGCACTTTGGTAAGATCTAGCCCATTTGCAACAGTCCATTGGTAGCGATTCAAAACCTCGAAACGCAGAGAGTCGGCAGAAGCCCCGTTCGGGAATCGCTACGAGCACGGTGCTCCTAGGTCGAGAGCCTCCGCGAGTCGTTGACCGTAGCGCTGCGGCGGACGTACCCGGTAGGCGCGATGTATTGCTACGAAGCCTTTGTTTGCCAATCCGGAGTCCCCAATCGGGTTTACAATAGGTTGACTGAGCCTTTTGAGGTGGCCTTAGGGCTTGGAGACCCTACGCTAGTGGGAAATTTTCCACCAGACCATCCGGGTGGGCGGGCGGGACCAGTAAAGGTGCGATGAGCCGTCCGTCACCAGGGTATACTCAGTCAAGCTAGTGAAACACCGCTCCTGTCTCTCCAGTTTGAATCCACTGCCCTTGACCAAGCTTGATAGCCTTAATGAGTTCGTTCACCCGTTGTTTCCCCTGAAACATCTCAGATCATTCATCCGTGATCTGGAGACACGTGCTTGTTCCCTTTAGTCACCCCTCTTGAGGGGTTTACTAGCCCTCCCGTAGCAATGGTATTTGCTACGAAGCCTTTGTTTGCCAATCCGGAGTCCCCAATCGGGTTTACAATAGGTTGACTGAGCCTTTTGAGGTGGCCTTAGGGCTTGGAGACCCTACGCTAGTGGGAAATTTTCCACCAGACCATCCACCTCCCCAGTATCCCAACTGGCAGCCTGCTGACACGCTGGCTGTCCTGCAGCATGCAGGATCCCCTTTGGCAGCCATCATAGAGTCCCCCAGACTCTTGGGCATGGCTGACACCATGTTGTTGGGCCGCCAAATTCCTTGCCAGCCTGGTCCTCCCCTCAGCGCAGCAACCGCGGACCAATATTTCCAATGGCTCACCAGGGCCAATACCATCCAGCTGCTAGCCGTAAAGGGGGCTACCATGCAGAAGAAGCTTAGCGCCTTTGATAGGTTCTGTGAATTCATGCGTGACACTGGCCGCCATGCCCTTCAGGCGACCCCCCAAGACATCAAAGTCCACATGACCATGTGGGCTACTTCCAGTGGCAGATACAAGCATCAAGGCTTGGACCTTGTCGCTCCCATCAGCATGCGATGCTTACTGTCCTTCTTAGCCACCGAGTTTGACCGCTACGCCACCACCCATGGCAACTGGGATCCTCTCCACGGCCGAGGTACCTCCTCCATTGAGCTACCTTTGAACCCATGCATTGCCACTTTCCTTGCTCCACCGTACTCGTGTTTTGAATAAACGTGTAACCAATTTGAAAGCGTGTTTGACCGCTACGCCACCGCCCCATGGCAATTGGGATCCTCTCCATGGCAGAGGTACCTCCTCCACTGCCTGGCTCTTGCCCCCATGCAGTGCAGCTTGCCTTGCTCCATAGCATACGTGTTTGAATAAACGTGTAAATAATTTGAGGACGTGTAAGTGAAGAACAAACTGCCTCCTGCCGCAGGAAACCCCGTGCGCTCCCTTGATGTGGCAGAGTGGGCCACTGGCTACACTCGCTGGCTGGCCCACCTGGGCTACAATCCACAGTCCGCACATCCCTGGAGTTTGGACGACCTACAAAGAGTTCTGGAGCATTTGGATTCTCGCATCGCCAGTACCATTGGTGTACCCTTGCTCCGCCTTCACCGGGATGCCTTCACCATGACCATACTGTGGGAGACTTGTTCCAGGGGGGCTACTGCAGTCTCTTGGTGTCTGGATGACCTGTTGTTGGCCTCGGGTGTGTCCCCAGTCCCTCTCCCCCTTGCCAGTTACACCCCCCTTGGCCCTGGCCCTCCATAGCCCCTTGCCAGGCTCGTCTGGGCTTCCTCCGCCAAATGTTCATGCTTCCTTCGTTGCCCCATCCCTTCTCCTTCCCTTCATGACTATGCTTATGTGTGCTTGCGGCTACAGGGGTCCCTGCCGCCCCCTACCTTTACCCCACCCTGCAACTTCCGCTGGGCGCGGCCGTCTTTTTCAAAGCCATAGAGCTCAAGCACAACTTGCATCCCGAGGTGATGATCGTCACTCGCAGAGACGGCCCCCTGTGCCCCATCCAGCGCCTCCATACATTGCTCGCCCAATCTGCTGCCCTGGGTCACCCCGTCACCCAGTTCCTGTGTCGCCCCTTGTCTGCCAACAAGGACCAATTCCTCGAGCGCAGCCTCAGCGTGGCTGCCTTTGAAGACGACATCGACACCCATTTTACAGCTGCCAACATCCCCTATCATCCTACCCTCCATGGGAGCAGGCGCGGCGCTCTCCAGCACCATGACCAGCAAGGCCAGTCTCTGGAAGCTCTCGGCCTCCTTGCCCAAATCAAGACACCCAGTGTGACCAAACGCTACATCGACCCTACCCGTCACCTGCCCCCAAAGCTGCCCAAGGGCAAACGCCCTAACAAGCGAGTTCGCCTTGCTTAACCCTGCTCAGGCTTACATGTGCTTTCCTTTCTCCTGCTGGTTGCTTTCCACCAGCCCCTCCTCTCCCCAAGAAGATCCAGTCTTCTTAGCACGCCCAACTGCCCCACCCTGGCAGCACCACCTATTGTAATAGGAGTGTACCTTATTGACATTGTACCTTATGCCAGTCGCCTTGCCCTGGACCCCTGACCATGGCTCCCTGGCCTGCCCCTGGCCCTGGCCCCTGCCTCTGGCCTGCCCCTGGCCTTGGCCCCTGCCTCTGGCCTGCTCCTGGCCCTGGCCCCTGCCTCAGGCCTGCCCCTGCCTCTGGCCTGCCCCTGGCCCCCTGGCCTGCCCATCCCTTGCCCGTTTTACCGTGCCTGATGCCCTCTGGCTTTCAGCCGCCTTTAGAGCCAATTCAAAATTCCCACTACAATGCCTAGGCTTCCCTACCTTCCAGTGGATGCAGCCAAGCCTTCCACTTGGCTGGCATGTTGCAGACCCCATGGATGCAATTCTTCATCTCATGTGCTGCCGCGCCTAATACCTCCTTAAGGCGTTCTCTCGGTGGGAAAAAACCCACATCAACGGTGTACCCCCTGTGGAGTCTAGCAGACTCCAAGGCAACCCCAGGGGCATCAGCCCCCATACCCTCTGCAACAGGGTATTGTGTAAAGTACCTCCTCACCTGCTTGAACTTGTCCACTGTCCCAGCAACCAATCCCCTGTGGGGAACCCCCAGTCGCCCCCTTCTGGTAACTGGTCATGCATAATGCCTGTACACCCCCCTGCCCAGAGCCAAATCCCCAACATCATCACACCTAGACAGCATGCCAGCTCTTTGCATTTCAGGAGTTTCCTTGCCACTCACTGGACCCTCACTTTTACCCCTGCCTGGGCTGCTGCCTCAAACCTCAACCTGAACTCCTTCGGGGTGTGGGCCTCCCAATTCATGTTATTCACTTTTGACACTGCCCCTTGGCTGTCACACAACCCCAGCAGCACAGCTTCCCGAAACTTCTCACTGTTAGCTCTGATATATGTCCTTCCCAACAGACATATCTTTTTCATTTCCCAGTGACATGATGACAACGACCCTTTGCTAGCCAGCTCTTGTTCCTCAAATGTGACGCTTTCCTGCATTGGCTGCACCAGCAAACTCCTCTGAGAAATCTCCATATCCCCCAGCAGAGGCATCCCCATAGCACACATAGTCAGGCCCCTCCTGCCTCCATGGTTTGCCTTTCTCATTCCTCAAGGCCTCTACTCAGTACAACAAATCTTCCTCAGACAAACCTGCCAGCTCCTCTGGCAGGCTATCCCCCACTCCTGGAAATCCCCCATGTCGTGAAAATAACCTTCTGGTGTACAAAGGAGCCATCCGTACCTCAGGACTCACGCTCACTAGCATGCCTGCCAACCTAGCCAAGTCCCTCTTTGTGCACCCATTTGCCCTCACCCCACTTATTCGCTCCAGGATGTACTCTGCCTTATCATGTGGCACATGGAACGCCTGCTCTTCCAAATCCACTAATACCAAGCACTGCCCTGCCACCCAGGCGTTCCTCCCTCAGTCTCCATGCCTCCCTTATCAGATGCAAGCGCCTTGCTGGTCCTATTTGATCACCCTTTCCTTGGTTGTACCATGCCTGCCCCTCCTTCCATGTCTTCCCAGCCTGGCATACGGGTGGTTACCGTGTGTGTACTTGCGCAAGTTCGCACGTTCGCACGTTCCATCGCATACAGGTACCTTCCAGGCTGTATGCACAACCCCTGTATCTTGCATGTACCTTATTTAACAAAACTGTACCTTATGTTAGCCCCTGGCCCAGCCCCCCCTTGGCTTGCCAGCCTTGCCTGGTTAGTCATACGCAATGTCTCTGCCCCACAGCACCTTTACCCTGCCAGTATAATCATTATCCTCATGCCCAGGCTTCCCTACCTGCCTGCCAACAGACTCCTAGGGAATTGCCGTCTTCTGCCGGGCTCCATGCTAATTCCGTTCCATTCTGCTGTTTCCTTCCACCAGCCTTCCTCTCCCCACGATGGTCCAGCCTCCATAGGCACCTCCAGCTGCCCCAACCTGACAGTTTAACCTATTGCAATTAGCATGTACCTTGTTTAAATGTACCATATGCCAGTCACCTTGACCCTGCACCCCTGGCCTGCCAGCCCTTTCACGGTTACCCATCCTTGCTGTTTCGTGGCCCACAACGCTCTTATCGTGCAATTCTTAAGCCCCGTTCACCAAATCCCTATCACCAATTGCAACTACAGATCCCATGGTTCCTTTTGATCAGTCCCACAGAGTTAGCATACCACACACGGTTACATTGATTGTTGACATACACCATCCTCCCTCATCCTCCATGCAACCGTTATTAGATACCAGCACCCTGCTGGTCCCATCTGATCCCCCCTTCCATTGCTCTACCCTGCCTACCCTTTCCCCCGGCCGTCCCATCCTGGCCTACTAAGATTAATGTGTGTGGCTTTGTGTTTACGCACGCTCGCATGTTACCATGGCATACTTATACCTGTCAAGCTGTATGCTTAGCCTCATATATCTAGACTGTACCTTATTTAAACTGTACCTTATGCCAACCGCTCGGTCCAGCCCCCCTGGCCTACCAGCCTTGCACTTTGCCCATCCTTGCTGCCTCTTGTCCCACAGCAACCTTATCCAGCCAAGATTATCCTTAGCCTCATTCCCAAGCTTCCCTGCCTGCCTGCCGAAGACTCCTACGGCATACCCCTGCCAGCCTCCAGGTTATTTTCTTTTTCCATGCTGGTCCTATCCACCCAGCCCTTCCTCTCCCCAAGAGGATCCATCCTCCCTTTGCACATCCAGCTGCCCCACTCTATCAGCACAGCCTGATGTAATTATGACTGTACCTGATTTACACTGTACCTTATGCCAGTCACCTTGGCCCTATCCTCCCTGGCATGCCAACCCTTCCACAGTTACCCATCCTTGCTGTCTCCTGGCCCACAGCACCCTTATCATGCCAATGTTACCCTCAACCCCATGCCCAGGCTTCCCTGCCTGCCTGCCAATGCCTCCCTGGGGTTAGCCCTACACCTGCCAACCTCCAGGCTACTTCATCTTTTCAGCGCTGGTCCTTTCCACCCAGCCGTACCTCTCCCCACAAGGATTCAGCCTCCATAGGCACATCCAGCTGCCCCCACTCTGGCAGCACAGCCTAATGTATTTGAACTGTACCTTATTTCAACTGTACCTTCTGCCAATCACCTTGGCCCTACCCTCCCTGGCCTGCCAGCCCTTGCCCGGTTACCCATCCTTGCTGTCTCCTGGCCCCCTTATCATGCCAAACTTTATCCTCAACCCCATGCCCAGGCTTCCCGGCCAGCCTGCCAAGCAATGCCTCCCAGGCCTCCAATGCCTCCCAGGCCTCCAATGCCGCTCCAGGCCTCCAATGCTTCTCCAGGCCTCCAATGCCTCGTTAGCCTCCATAGCCACCCCAGCTGCCCTATCGCCTCAACCCCATGCCTAGGCTTCCCGGTCACCTAATGTATTTGGACTGTACCTTATTTCAATTGTACCTTATGCCAAGCCCTTGGCCCCGCACTCCCTGGCCTGCCAGCCCTTGCACGGTTACCTATCCTGGACTACAGCACCCTTATCATGCCAAAATCATCCTGAACCCCATGCCCAGGCTTCCCGGCCAGCCTGCCAACCATTGCCTCCCAGGCCTTCAATGCCTCTCCAGGCCTCCAATGCCTCCCAGGCCTCCATTGCCTCCCATGCCTCCATAGCCTCCATAGCCACCCCCAGCTGCCCTATCGTCCTCAATTCCATGCCTAGGCTTCCCGGTCAGCCTAATGTATTTGGACTGTACCTTATTTCAACTGTACCTTATGCCAATCCCTTGGCCCCACACTCCCTGGCCTGCCAGCCCTTGCACAGTTACCCATCCTGGACTACAGTACCCTTACTATGCCAAAATTATCATGAACCCCATGCCCAGGCTTCCCGGCCAGCCTGCCAACCAATGCCTCCCAGGCCTCCAATGCCCTTTCCCCCATGCCATATTCCCCCATGCCCTCGTTGCACCCCAGCCATGCGTACTACGTACCAGACAATGAGAAACCTTGATGAGGTCCAACAGCCATATTCATGGACAAGCACTTGCCACATGCCCTTGCAGATCTTCTTAGCCAAGCGCACCGGCAAGCTGCCTTCTCATGCATGCTCTCATCCTGCAATTTCTGTCCAGACCAAAACCAATCCCCCCTTGTGTTAGTGCAGGTGTCAAACAGAGCAAATCTTTTGACCACGCACAACCCTGCCGTAGCCCATGTCCAACACCTGGCCTGCCTGGCCACTGGTCCTCTCACCTTGCACCTTGCATGCCCTGTCAGCAACAAACATTAACAAGCAAGAAAAAGCCCCCGCCCTTTTAAGTCCACACACAGCAAGACAGATCACAATGTGGGACAACTGGGCTGCATGCAAATCCCTGATTCGCTCTTCCCGTGCGCTTCCTCCAACTTCTACAGACTGCTAGCCAGCCCACTCATGCACTCCTTTACCCGAGGGCTGAATCATTCATGTCTTAAAGGCTGACAAGCTTTAGTAATTGCATATATTCACATTGGGGAACCCTTGATGAGTCCCAGCCGCCGTACTCCTGGTCCAGCCCTTCCTCTGCCCCCAATTTTCTGTGTCCCACCTGCAATTCTCAGGCCCTGACGGCTACGCCGAGCTCTCCACCTGCTCAATGTTGGATAGAATGCATGCACATAGACAAATAACAAGCCTTGCATAGCCCACCAGCCACCGTCTTCTTTGCAAGCGCTTAACTGAAGTTGCAGGCCCTAGCAACCATTCCAACCTCAACATAATTCAAATGCAAAAGAGCTTGCTTATGTGAAACTGTGTGCCACGACACGAGCACTTATATGCATGTTTTTTCAATCCTCCCAGCTCTTTGATGCAGCCTTACCTTCTTCCCCGGCTGCGCTTTAACATTTTGCTCTTACCCGGTCAGTCCTCCCAGTTACAATCAAATCAATAAACTTTAGCATACAAGAGCTCGGAACATAGCTTAGAATAACTTTTGAGGCATCAACCACTCACCGCAAATCCAAAAGCTTTGTCTATGTGTGCTTTCGCAGCACTATTCAGTCCCTGCAAACACAGCTGTAGCAAGCAATAGTGGCACTCAAGCTGGACTAAGCTTAGCTTCGGCAACAACAAACCATATGGTCGGACAAAGAAACTGCTTTTCAAATCCTGTGGCAGTGGTCTGCACGTTGTTTGCAACGCTGTATGCGCTTGGTCCCCTGGGGACCCTGTAAGCTGCGCAGACTGCGAAGCGCAGCTTCTAAGCGATCACTTCATCATATTGCTTGCATTCAAATCGACATTGCAATCAAGTCGGCGTCACCGCTACGCCAAGGCTGAAATTACTCATACATCACCTTGCCGCCCGTATGGCGTAGCCAGTGGCCGTTTCCTTTTTTGTGTCGGCTTAAAGCTCGTCGCAAACCTGGAACCGGCAACTCACGAGCTTGACAATCCTCAAACAATTCGAGGGAGCTTGTTTTAAGTCATGCTGAGAAACAACAAGTACAGATTACTTCTTCCAAAACCCGTGGTCCCGACCACCGTCACCAGTAAAGGTGCGATGAGCCGTCCGTCACCAGGGTATACTCAGTCAAGCTAGTGAAACACCGCTCCTGTCTCTCCAGTTTGAATCCACTGCCCTTGACCAAGCTTGATAGCCTTAATGAGTTCGTTCACCCGTTGTTTCCCCTGAAACATCTCAGATCATTCATCCGTGATCTGGAGACACGTGCTTGTTCCCTTTAGTCACCCCTCTTGAGGGGTTTACTAGCCCTCCCGTAGCAATGGTATTTCGGACTACGGTAGTCCAGGGGGTGTCCACCTGCTGGACACCTCGCTGCGTCGGGCATCATCTTCCATGCTTATTACGCAAGGAGGCACGTACGTTTATTTCACCGCGAATGGAACAATTTGGAGCCCCCGTGCTTAATTGACGCAATCAATTTAGTTCTTGAACACATTCACATATACAAACATGCAGGGCAAAGTCCTGGACGTGGGAACCGCAGGCGAGTTTGATCAAGCTATTGCCGGCCAGTCATTGGTAAGTCATCGATTTGATACAATGACTAAGCCATTTGCCATTCTTACCGTTCTTTTGAATGTTCCGGTGTATTGTCTTGTGCCACACTGGGACCGGAAGTATGGAGGTGCCTGTGATTTCTGGATGTGCGCTGGCTTCCCATATACACGTCGGCTTAGCAAGGTAGCGGTGGTTTTGATTGTGTCGGTGTAAGTCATTTAAAACCAGAGGTGTTAAGAATTGGACTATAGATAGCTGAAAAGGCAGGGCGTTGAGAATGAACAACCCTTTGGCATTCTCCCTTTCCTGGTTGGACAAACTGCTTAAAATTTCAATGACCTTCTTGGACTTCTGCTCTCAGGTTGCGGTCGATTTCTGGGCACCCTGGTGTGAGGCGTGCCACGCTCTTAATGGAGTATTTTCTACGCTTTCAGGCGTCTTTCCTTCTGCAGCATTCATAAAAATCCAGGCTGAGGAGGTTCCAGAGATATCTGAGCGCTACGGCGTCAATGTAGTTCCGTATTTCGTGTTATTACGGGTATGCACCATTCTTAACTGTTACTTCGGGTATGCGCCATTTTAAGTGTATCCAGTGTAATGAAGAAGGCATATCGACTGGTGCCTGGCAAGAACATCTGTCCATATATTACCTGCATGGAACTCTTGGATCACTCTAGTACAGGGAATTGCGAACGTGTTTGTTGGGGTAGAAGGCACTGATAGTTTAATGTGGCCCACCAACCCCTCTAGCCCATGGGAAAGGGGGCTATTCTAGCTTCTGTTCGCCCCACCCGCCCGCGCGCGCGCGCGCGCGTGTGTGTGTGTGTGTGTGTGTGCGTGTGTGTGTGCGCGTGTGTGTGTGTGTGTGTGTGTGTGTGTGTGTGTGTGGTGTGTGTGTGTGTGTGTGTGTGTGTTCATGCATACGTGCGTTCGCTCGCACACATGAGAGAGGGCGAGGGAGAGGGGGGGGAGAGAGAGAGAGAGAGAGAGAGAGAGAGAGAGAGAGAGAGAGAGAGAGAGAGAGAGAGAGAGAGAGAGAGAGAGAGAGAGAGAGAGAGGGGGGGGGAGGGAGAGAGGAAGAGGGGGGAGGGAGGGAGGGGGGGGTTGAGAAGTGGGGGAGGGGGGAGTCAGGACCCCACAGTTGGGAGTCGCGGAGCCAAGGCCATGAACATTGCGCAGGATGGGAAGGTGGTCGCAAAAGTAGAGGGAGCCGATGCTGGGGCACTGTCAGGAGCGGTGGGACAGTATTTTGGAAAGGGCGCAGAGGCCTGGGACGACGCTCCACGCCAGCCAGATGCAAATGGGACGGGCCCAAGACCTGTTCCATCTATTGAGGAACGCCTGCAAGGTCTCACCACACAGCGACCCGTGATGCTGTTTATGAAGGTCAGACTCTATATTCTCAGTGACCTTGGGCCAATGCTAGAGAGCCAAACTTTGCCCCCACATTTTGGCTCATTCATGTCCTTGGTAGGGTAGACCCCGTGCAGGCAAGCACTGATCTTGGGAAGAGAGAGTAGGACATGATCAGGAAGACGGGCAAAAATGGAAGATGGAGAGGGGCAAAGACTAGAAAGGAAGGGACGGGGGAAGAGCGTAGAGGGGAGAAGAAGCCCCCCCCCCCCCAAAAAAAAAAAAAAAAAAAAAAAAACTTTCCCCCCACGGATGCAGAGGCACTATATATTTGCTCCTGCATTTGCATCTCTTAAAGTGGGATTTGCAAAGCCTTAGGCATGTGCAGTCACCCCCTTTCAAAAAGAAATCCCAAGACAAGGTTGCACGCACACGCACACACACACACACACACACACACACACACACACACACACACACACACACACACACACACACACACACACACCCGCACGCGCGCGGGTGTGCGCACACGCACACAGAGAGAAAGGAACACACCTGCCGCATGGACCTATGTGCATTGACAAACATATGTTCCATGCACAACAGGCTCGGTGCAGTGTTGAGTTTGGATTTCTCATCTTGGGAGGCATCAAACAGGACCTTAAAAACTTGGGAAGGCTTTCCAAGCTGTGAAGTGCTGCCATCTCAAAGCTGGGGTGACAGCTGCTGCTGCTGGCGCTGCTGCAGGGAACCCCGGAGGCGCCCAGGTGCGGCTTCAGCAAGAAGGTGGTTGAGGTACTGGAGCGCGCAGCTCTTCCATTTGGCACCTTTGACATTCTGAGTGACGAGGAAGTCCGGCAGGGCCTTAAGGAGTACTCTCAGTGGCCAACCTACCCTCAGGTAATTTTTTCCGACTGCGGGTCCATGTCCCATGCATTTTTCCTTCTTGTGTTGATCATGGCGTGTGGTTCTTGTTAGCCTAGTTGTTATAGTCTGCCCTCTTTTGAACCCTGGGGGCACACCCCCCCCCCCCCCAACACACACACACACACATATGAGCGCATGAGCGTGCAAAGCTTACGCAGATGCACGCCATCATGAGCTTGCATAGCTTACGCAGTTGTGGCTGGTTGACTCAATTAGCTGTAGTAGGTGCTAGGGTAGAGGGCCATGACTTTTGTGGGTATTGCGGTGGGCCAGTTGTATGCGGGCGGTGAGCTGCTGGGAGGCTGTGATGTGGTGTTGGAGCTGGACGCGGAAGGGAAGTTGAAAGAAACTATTCAGGATGCGCTGAAGGAGGTGGACAACGCTGGGGGACTGGTTCCTGGGGGTACCCATGCAACATCTCTCACAGCTTTGGAAGATGCTGCAGCAAGCAGGGGAGAATCTCTTCCAGGGCCCGGCCACGCTCCCCTGTCCCCGGAGAGCCTACGGAAACGCGTTGTTGAGTTGACGACCCGTTCGCCTGTCATGCTGTTCATGAAGGTGCAGTTGGCTTCCCCCAGCTTTCCGAACCACTAGTGTAGTAGGTTAATTTTTGGGGATGCAAGACTATCAAATCCTTAGTCATGAAGGGGTGAAATCGGCAGTGAACCTGGGAGATGGGCGGGGGAAAGGAGTTTCTGGCTGGAAAAATGTTGTGCACCCCTTACCCCTCCCCAGTTCTTTCTCTCTCTTTCCGTTAAGGCACACAACACAAACACACACACTGACTGTGTGTGTGTGTGTGTGTGTGTGTGTGTGTGTGTGTGTGTGTGTGTGTGTGTGTGTGTGTGTGAGAGAGAGAGAGAGAGAGAGAGAGAGAGAGGGGAGAGAGAGAGAGAGAGAGAGAGAGAGAGAGAGAGAGAGAGAGAGAGAGAGAGAGAGAGAGAGATAGAGAGAAAGAGAGAGAGAGAGAGAGAGGGGGGGGGGAGAGGGAGGGAGGGAGAGAACGAGGTGTATGTCCGTGCGCGCGCGCATGTGCGTCTCTGTGTGTGTGTGTGTGTGTGTGTGTGTGTGTGTGTGTGTGTGTGTGTGTGTGTGTGTGTGTGTGTGTGTGAGAGAGAGAGAGAGAGAGAGAGAGAGAGAGAGAGAGAGAGAGAGAGAGAGAGAGATAGAGAGAGAGAGAGAGAGAGAGAGAGAGGGGGGGGGGGAGAAACGGAGGTAGAGGAGGTGTATGTGTGTGCGCGCACATGTGTGTTTGTGTGTGTGTGTGTGTGTGTGTGTGTGTGTGTGTGTGTGTGTGTGTGTTTGTGTGTGTTTGTGTGTGTATGTGTCATTTTCTTGTTCTAGCCCGTGTTCATTTATGCTTTCAGATATATCTGCCCTTCTCGAGCTCCCTCCTTTTACGTAGAGGGATGGGTTGTTTTTTTCCCCCGGGGGTTGGGGGGGGGGGGTGGAGGGGGGTGGGGGGTGGCATATGCAGTGAGCTAATAGTGATTCCTTTCTCAGATTGTTTATTGGTGGGCTTGAATTGATAGCCAACCCCCCTTTATGGCAGGGAAGGCTGGTTTTCCCGCATCCCATCATGCTCAGTATGTATGTGATGGGAAGGGAAGGGACGGGTGCATGTACATGGAAGTGTTGAGCAGGAAGGGGTTTGCGGATTGTGCAGGGGACGCCAGAGGAGCCCAGGTGCGGCTTCAGCAGAAAGGTGGTGGATGCTCTGCAGAGAAGCGGCGTTCCCTTTTCTAGCTTCGACATCTTGGGAGATGAAGGGGTGCGTCAGGACCTCAAGCAGCTGTCGCAGTGGCCCACCTATCCACAGCTGTATGCCGGGGGGGAACTCCTCGGAGGCTGTGACATTGTGTTGGAAATGGAGCAAGGCGGAGTGCTCAAGCCCACCCTTGAAGAGGCAATCGCCAAATCGGGAGGCTCCTCATAAGCGACATCGTGTTGGAAATGGAGCAAAGCGGCCTGCTTGAGCCCACCCATGCTCAGGCCCACTCTTGAAAGAGGCAATCGCCAAATTGGACTGGAAATGGCGCAGTGGCGGCCTGCTCAAGCCCCCCTTGATGAGGCAATTGCCAAATCGTGCAGATCCTCATGCACGCTATGCAGCTCCTTGTGGTACGGCATCATGTTTGACCTGGCCAAGGCAGCCTGATGAAGCCTGCGTTTAGACACCAATCGTGTCTATCATCGATGGCAGTTGCAAAAATGAGGGAGCGTAAGGTGATGAAACAGCGTGAAGTGGGTTGTGCAGGTGCGCATTCTTCATAACCAATTCTTCACGGGGTCTGTCCCACTTAGCCGGAGCTGGGCTTAAATGTTCCATTCTGGAATATTCCATTTTCGGGATTTCTTTTGAACATGAAGCTTCATGGTAAGAAGTTTCAGAAGCTTGGTGTCAGATGAATTCACCTCGAAGAGAGACTCCTTGCCCTCGGGGTCACACATACTGGTTGCGTCAGTTACAAACCCAGCGCCTCAAACCTCAAACTCCTTGGTGCGCTGAGGGGAAGTGCTCCTACTTCAGAAAGGGGAGCGGGTAATTCCTAAGTTGAGGACCTGACGGGGGCGGTCAGAGCAAATAGGGCATTCTCAAACACATTTTGCCTGTAGTTTGCCCAACGTGTCGGTGTCCTTGTTGTGTTGAGTCTGGCTTGATTCGAAAGAACGCAGAAGCAACGATTACCTGCAGCAACGATTACCTGTAGCAACGATTACCTGCAGCTGCAGTAGCTGGTGATTGATGTTCAACGTTGTTAAGTCTGTCTTGGTTTAGACGCCAAGACATGACCATAGCTATCGGAGATCTTGGGGTTTGAGTTCAGTGCACCACTTGGCTTGTGCCCGCCAGTGAGTGGAAGCCTGTTTGATTGTTACTTTTCAGTCCCGGGCAGGAGCTGTTGCCAGAGCCCCTGCTGTCGAGCAGGATACCACGCTGGAACCTTGGTGTGTCTGTGTGTGTGTGTGTGTGTGTGTGTGTGTGTGTGTGTGTGGTGTGTGTGTGTGTGTGTGTGTGTGTGTGTGTGTGTGTGTGTCCGCGCGCGTGTGTGCGTCTGTGTGGGTGCGTGTGCACGCGCATGTGTAGAGTGGAACACGGGATCCCTCCTCCAGAGAGGAGGGTAGGACATCATATGCAGGATGCCACGTATATGCGTTGATCAAGTTTCTCGGGGTGATGATAGGGCAGGAAATTTCCATTTAAATGCTCTGAAAGGGTCGACCGAGACATCAGCTTGCACAGTAATGTCAAGCCACAGCGTAGTGGAGAACTTCTTGAAAATCCCAGTTTCGACAGTTCTGACGTGAAGTCAACAGTGTGCTGGCCGTCCATGAGGATCACATGTGAGTGTACACGTCATGCTCATGCGCATGAGCATGCTCGATGCTACAATTGTACCTTCCCAACACAAGACGATAGGTTTATATTCAATTGTTGCTTGCCCCTTGGAACATTCCAACTCTTCTTTTTGGTAAAAGGAGAGGATGCACCTTCCCTCCCGGCTTCAAAATGTATGGAAAATGGTAGTTGAGCGGCTACTGCCTCTGCTGGGGGCCAGAAAGCTTGAGCAAAGTTTGAGGCTTCCCCTCTTCAGAGTGTTCATGATGGGATCATTAGTATAGTTAGGATGTGGGGGTTAGGATTAAGGAGTAAGCTTCCCTCTCTTGGGAGGGAGACAAATTCACAGGACCTTTGTAGAGGCGTCGGTTCTTGTGAGGAAATACTTTTGTGCGAGCTTGAAGATGGCAGCAGGTTTTATGGTCCTATTAAGAGTACCTCCCAATATCGGGAGGTTTTGCCTATCGCTGTTGGGACTACTTTATTAAAACTAAAATTATAATATAGTATAAGTCGCTACCCACTATAGATCCCATGTTCAAGAATCTATACGTAGTCATGTGTGGTTGGCCACTAGGACTTCATTATCATGAATGCGATGGTTGCAACCATCCCAATTGGTGTATTTCTAGTCTCCTAAAGTCTCTAGTCTACGGCACTGCTGTGGTATTGTACTTGAAAAACTTTGTTTGTGTATCGAGGATGGATGACCTGCCCTCTTTGCATGCATGCATCCGTATGTGTCGAAGTCGAAAACCACTGTGGTTTTTGAAGTTGTATGTGGTACTCTGGGTACCTGAAAGTTTCAGGCCTGAAACTTGCCTAGGAAGCTGCAGTGTCATGCACACGTGTCTCATAAGGTGCATGCACGTTTGAGAATGTACGTAGGTTTGAAGTCTTGAATGCAGGTACGACGCAACCAAATTAACGGCAGTCAGTGCTGCAACTAGCTTGGATTTGTGAGTGCTGAAGGTAGCATCGGTATATACACCAGTGCTACCGGTCGAGGCCCGTCCGTCTGGCTTGGTTCGGCTGAAGCTCATTTGGTAATTACTTTAGGTCACAGAGGAACCAGGCCGCCGTCCCTCGAGTCCAGATGGTGAAATGAATGTGTTGCATCTGACGCGTCGTGAGAGTTAGTTATACTGTACATTTAGGCAACGTACGCAACCATGTACATGCTTTACAGGCACATGCCTGTAAAATGCGTCATGTGATGCATGTGTCGTGTGTGGAAGGGGACTCCCCCAGACTTAGAACTTGAACTCACACCGTCCGTACTGCCCGTACTCGATTTAAGTTGACTTGATCAATATTGATTAATGAATTCAATGCAACTTCACGTGCACGTGGTCAGAAGGGACTGAGTACACTCGTTGACTTGCAAAGTACTGTGCACCATGTCGTCCTTTCAAATTTGGAACACTTACAAGGCTTAAGCTGTTGGCGGAGGCGCCTCTTTCGGCCCAATCCCCTGCAACAACGTTTCCACAGCGACTTCTTTACCGAGGTGATTATAATATTACCATCGTCACGACTACCATACATGTGATTTGATGCTTGCACTGGGCGGTGTTAACACATTGTGACGGAAACAGTGTTTAAAACGTTGTGACTCCCGGAAAACCGTGCTTATCAGATGGAGACATAATCATGTCTCCATCTGAATCTCGCACTTTTCTTCGGGAGGCACACTAGAGCGACAAGCTTTGCCCACATCCAACGAAATCCAACTTGTGTGCCACATATACGTTTGTCGGACACATATACGCGTGTATACATCTATTGCCTCACGCAGTGGAAATACCCTCACGTAATATATCACGAGTCATGATCATGGCTGCCGAAAGACGCACGATACTGCCAAATGGACATGCCATATCGTACACGCGCCAACTCCGTGCAATGTTTGTTCCCCTGAGGCAGCCTGTAGCAGCTTTGACACCAGTGCGCACCGGTGGTACGTATCTCCGGTATACCAGATTTGATAAATACTGAAACAATATAAAAATGTACACTATCTGCATGCTGCAGGCAATCCATTGGCAGATATGGCCCACAGTGCACACAAACGTTTGGCACTCCCGGGCAGGATTTAAATACCAATCCAAATCCACGTGTTGCACCACATGTAGATGTACAGCATATACGTACAATTGTTAAAAGCCACTAATCACAGGCTTGCACAACATTCTCCGAACCCATGTAGTGGTAAGAGGCACGTTCAATGACAGAGACGGCCGTAATGCGCATGCATGCTATGCACTTGCCCTACAGAAGCGGTAATGGTGTCAGGTAAAGCCTTGCTGTAAACACTATGTACGCGGTAAAGTACAATGCGGCTGGGGCTGATATGACGTGGCTTGCGCGACAAGTCACCAGCCCATGTAATGCCTCATGAAAGATTGATAACACAAATTCAAATTTGGTTACCACACATATGCAAGTGGCATCAATGGAGTGCATCTGCCCCATCATACGTGCATCGGGGAAGTATCTGCGTTGCCTGCGGTACCGGTGCTACATATCTGAAATGAGCAAATGTGCATCCATATGGGTAAAGACATCCTCTAAGGCTTTTAACATTTGTGCTGGGATGCGGCACTGCCCTGGGGATCTTTCCGGCACAATACTTGGAGGCGTTCTAGAAGATCTTAGGCAAGGCCAAGGACGAAGCCCACGCAGAAGCCTGACACCGTGGCTGGTCCCTGCCAACCCCCAAGGGCCCAGCACCACACTAAGTCTATTGGATACAAGCAAAACACATGCCGCAACAAATTTGCAAACCCTTCACGATTTTGATGCGGCCTTTTTACTGCAGCAGATCAGAAAGCCCACTTTTACTTGCTTCAAGTGTAACAACAGACTGGGCTGTTGGCATTGGTTGTACAAAATGTCAACATGTACGTTGGTACAAAGATCACACAATCTTCATTATCTGCATGTCAGACATAATCACACGAATGCGGGGTGGGGAGGGGTCAATTAGGCGAAAATAAGGAGGGGCTTGAAGCAACAACGCTACAAGGGGATATGCATGGCCATACAACAGCGCTGGATAGCCGCTCGCTCGATCGATGGCTAAGAGTAGCCCTATTCAATTTGTCGTGCTAGCATCAACAGTAGAATACTAAAACCCAAACATGGCGGAGAGCTTCTTGCTCCTTGCTTCAGGTACTCAGCCCTAGTTACACCGCTTTTCTTGCCTCAAACGGCAGGGTAGCATGAATGCAATTGCCTACCTCCTTTCGGATGAAGCCCTTGACGTCCTTCCACAACAGTTCCAAGTCCCGAGAGTTCACAGCCCTGCATCGGACCACGTGCCCACCGCACTGTGTAAGTCTCATTTCACCTCAACTCATCGCATTAGGGCGTGGGGGGGGGGGGTGAAGCGGGGGTGGGGAGGGGGCCAGAACGAAGGTAGGGAAGCGTCGAAGTTGCGGTTGAGGGAGGAAAGGAGGCAGGGAGGGGGGGGAGGGGCAAGAGCAGGGGCAGGGGAGGGAGAGAGAAAGAGAGAGAAAAGGGGGCGGAGAGCAACAGGAGCACCAGGACTGGAAATGATGAAAGTCAATCATGCTGGGCCCAGTGAGCATCGCAGGTCAACAACGCGCATCCGGACACGTTTTCTTACATATCCGTACGGTGCCGGAAGGGCGGGCGGGGGCGGGCGGGCACCTGTCGTTGTTCAGTAAAGAATCCACTATGGTGTGAAGCTCCCTCTTCAGTTCTTCTAGCGGGTCCTTTTTCCTTGCCTGAAACTGCAAAGCACAGCCCAGAACGTAAGCATCGACCTAAGATGCCTGAGTCCAAACCAGCAAGAAGCCGCAGCCCCTCCAACATCCTGCCAAAGTTTTGTTGGTCTAAAACCGACCACTCCTTCACAAGCCCTTACTCCATCTTCGGCCCTCTATCTTCTAAATGACTTTGCATGGGTGCCATAGGTCTGTGTGCCTGTGTGCGAGTTGACTCCGCATGTCCTTGTTTGCACGTGCAGGTGCCCATGCATGCACGCAGTGCGTGCGTGCGTGCGTGCGTGTGTGTGTGTGTGTGTGTGTGTGTGTGTGTGTGTGTGTGTGTGTGTGTGTGTGTGTGTGTGTGTGTGTGTGTGTGTGTGTGTGTGAGGGGGGGGGGAGGCATCTGTGGAGGGGACACATGCATGTGGGTTTCTACGGGAATGTTTGACTCTTGGAAGATAGCGTCATGACACACCCAACAAGCATGCACATGAGATGTTGATGCTACGGCGCCTTGCAAGCACACGGACGCATTTGAAACTCTCTGCTCTTTGGGAAGCTCCCGCCATGCCCACCACGGCTTCTCTTGTAGCGCCTGCCTCCCATCCCCCCACCCTCTCCCTCCCTCCTCCCTCCCTCCCCGCCCCCACACCCCCTCCCAACACACACACGTACAGAGATGGGGGGGGGGGGCAACACACACACACACACACACACACACACACACACACACACACACACACACACAGCGAGAGAGAGGGGGGGAGAGAGAGAGAGGGGGGGGGGAGAGAGAGAGAGAGAGAGAGAGAGAGAGAGAGAGAGAGAGAGAGAGAGAGAGAGAGAGAGAGAGAGAGAGAGAGAGAGAGAGAGAGAGGGGGGGGGCAATAGAGAGGGGCTAGTTGCAAGAAACAAGGCTCAGAATGGACCAGGACAACTCCTGACTTCATTTAGCTTCCCATGGCATTCAGCAGCAGCTAGGCATACGTTGCATTATTGGAACAAAATAAAAATTGGGCAACAAGGGGGGGTACGGGTTGGGGGAGAGGGGTGGGGACGAGGTCCACCTGGACCATGAGATACGCTCCCAACAGAAACAGGGCTGCAATTTGAAGTGTCTGCATCCCCAAATACCTCAATCCCAATCAGATTAACATACACTACGTGGAACAGCTCGGGGAAGTTGCACTCCAGGCAAATGGCCTCCTCCTCCTTTTCTCAGCAGTCTTGAGCCAGTCTGCAGGTAGTGCCATCTCCCTCCTTTTATGCCTCGCCTTCGCCCAGTCATCCCAAACAAAATCCGAGTTCAGATTACTGCCTTGGAGTTCAGAATATTGCCTTGGAAATCCCTTGGCCGGCATTCACGCGAAGTGTTGTTATCCTACAGATGCTTCACAAATGAGTCATAAACATGTCATGTACGACACCTCAACCATGGCGTAGCTCGGTTCCACCAAAGCTGATCTTCCATGTTCCAACCCGGTTCTGCATGTTGAGTGATGATGCATATGAGTACAAAGCAGTGACGATGCATATCAGGAAGTTTGCTCAAATGAGCCAACCACCCACAAGCTCGTTTCACACTGCATGACAATGGTCTAATTCCATTGTGCAAACCCTCATGGTCTTCAAACATGTCCGACATCTTCAGATCCGTGTGATTCCTGGCAATGGCGACCATCGAGCGTTCCTCGCATCCTAACTTGGTGCGGCGACTCTACAAAGAGCCTCAATGGCCTGAAACAAAAAGAGTGGGCTTTGGAATTGGTGCGGTGATCTTCGCCTGCCAAGCGAAGATCTGGGGGCCAAAAAAGGCGATTGGATCAATACTTGAAAGAACGAATAAACCTTATGCAGGACCTGTCATTACGCATGGATATGCCTGCCAGTCAACTTTATTACCATATCCATTCACTTGGGTAAGAGGGTGTAACCTGCGAAAAATACATTGCTGTCCGTCCATTGCATACCCTCCTGACACCTTGGCAAGCTAGTTCTGTCATGCACACTCCCCCTCATCCTCCCCTCAAGACCTAAAAAATGGTTGAGAGCACTGCCCATAACTAGCTCCCGTTCCCGTCCCCGTGTGACAATAAACACACATGCCGCAGTCCCCCCCCCTTCTCTCTCTCTCTCTTCTCTCTCTCTCTCTCTCTCTCTCTCTCTCTCTCTCTCTCTCTCTCTCTCTCTCTCTCTCTCCTCTCTCTCTCTCTCCTCTCTCTCTCTCTCTCTCTCTCTCTCTCTCTCTCTCTCTCTCTCTCTCCCTCCTCTCTCTCTCTTCCCCCCTCCTCCCAGTCCCCCACCTCTGCGTGCGTGCGTGCGTGCGTGCGTGTGTGTGTGTGTGTGTGTGTGTGTGTGTGTGTGTGTGTGTGTGTGTGTGTGTGTGTGTGTGTGTGTGTGTGTGTGTGTGTGGGGGGGGGGGGGGGGTGGGGGGGCGGGCGGGCCCACAGCCGCACTGATAAATGGGATCGTGCCTTGACCAGCCTGGCAGCAGCGAAGCCCACAGCCGCACTAACAAGAACAGTCTGCACTGCATCATCATCCAGTGCATCCTTCACCCGTTCCAGCAGGCCACTCTTCTTGGATTTGTAAATCCCCCGGGCAGCATGGGCAGCAGGAACACCCAAGCCCAGCTGAAACAATGCAGCAGCTCCTCCAAATGCGCCCATTCGCACCCACCAGCCCCCTCGCGCGTCCCACTCCTCGCTCCCTATAGCACCAAGTCCCATTCATTAAATCCACTGCGGCTTCAGTCAGTACCAATTAATGAAGGTCTAAACAAGCAGAAGAGCTCCCACACCTCTTCGTTGGGCTCGCCCAGGAAGATATATGAAAGGATGGAATTCTCTCCGAGGAAATCTGTCCATAGTAACTATACCTCTGAAAGTACACCACTGAATGTCGAGACATATGAAACCCAACAAGGCTTTTCAGGACAACACTCAGCATTTTTGCAAAAATGATTTCCTTAAGTACAGAACACAAGTTGGGTAAAGGATCTCATCAATTAAGGATCTCGCTGTCATCGGGATGAGCAAATCAAGTGTCTGGGGCTACCTGCCCAGCCTGCAGTAGGCTTATGGCCCAATGGGTGTAACAGAACCCAGACTAAGAATCTAATCTAGACATTACCTGTTGATTTGTGGTTAGAGTTATTTCCGCCTCCCCCTCCTCTTCCACCTCCACCGTCGCCCCGCGCGTCGCACGCTCTGCTATCTACCGAATTGTACGAAGATGTAGACGATATCCGAAAGCAATTGCTTATATGCCAAAATTTAGGTGTAGGGAAACATTTAGAATCGAAACCCCGTAGAGCTGATCGAGGCACTACCGGCACTTTACACTTTCCGATCCCAGGTTGGGGAACACCAACATTTCCCGCGGTAATAGACATGTTTCTCGGCCAATAATCAGCCAAGAAGCACGGATGCTTTGACAAATTCCATGTGTAAAGAATAAGGCATTGAGTTTACACTCTCGAGGCGACACCTCGAGCCCTGTTCGAAGGACAGCACGGCGGTCCCCAGAGACGGGAGCCCCTGTGATGGACCACTCGCCGTAATTGTCAAACTGACGCGAGAGGATGCACAACTGAGGATCAAAATTTTCTTAGTAGGTATCCTTGTGTGGACACCCCTGGTGTTGGCTAAATGACGGTTTTGACCTTGTTCTGAGTGTAGAGTGCACAGCTCTGAATAGTTTTGTTTCTTCGCCGCCACGGGTTTGGTCTGTTTGTGGCGCCACTGGATTAACGCTACAGACTGACAGCTGTCTGTTGGATTTGTTGTTGAAAAATATATTCATCTTGCATTTTGCATTTCTTATTTTCCATGAGTGATGGCCATCCTGTCTGCTGCAAGGGCCTTGCGGCATGTTGTTTGTTCACCCGCTGCGGTTAACGCTTTGACAGGGACTTCGTTCCTCCCACAAAGGTAGTTTATACAAGCAAAATACCCTTTCTTATCTGCGGAGGAAAGGCGATGAGTGTCATAGTTTCGACTGCTTTCGAGACAGGCTCTTGTCTGTGTCGAGACCTCTTTGCCTCAGCAAGACATCGCACCTCCTCCAGAGTCTGATAAGGATTCATTAAAACAGATTTGGTTATAATCGTCAGGATTTAATTTTGAATATGCATCCATCAAGAGCACGCTGGGTATTTTGGACAGGAATGCATGTACCCTGCACCTGCCTGTAATTACTCTTGGTGTGGATTTTTCTGCACAGGAGCTTTGGATTCAAGGCAGGCACAGCATCTACATTACGGCTTGAGTTCAGAGACTGGGGCGTGCTCTGGAGTGGGGGCCTCGGGTTGGCTGTGGGGCTGTTGTTGAGCACAGACCTGGATGACAAGAATGAAAACACGGAAAGGCAGCCAGGTCCTGCCACATCACCGGTGGCTCGGTCTTCAGGTATTTATCCTCCAGTCCTGAGTCATAACTGCTCAGGTCCATTTGCAGCACCCTGTTCTTGATCTGAAAGTGATTCCAGGAGCACCCTGAGGTGCGTGTGACATTAAATATGTGCAGTTATATGTGGGAATCTGTCTTTCTACCCCCCCTCTCTCCCTGTGTGTGTATGTGGGTGCGGGGGGGGGGGGGGGGAGGATGGAGGGATCGACACACACACACACACACACACACACACACATACACACACACACACACACACACACACACACACACACATACACACACACACACACACACACACACGCACGCACACACACCCGCATGCACAAACGCACGCTCACATGCTTGCAGGAGAGGAGAGGGAGGAGAGAGAAGAGAGAGAGAGAGAGAGGAGAGAGAGAGAGAGAGAGAGAGAGAGAGAGAGAGAGAGAGAGAGAGAGAGAGAAGAGAGAGAGAAGAGAGAGAGAGAGAGAGAGAGAGAGAGAGAGAGAGAGAGAGAAGAGAGAGAGAGAGAGAGAGAGAGAGAGAGAGAGAGAGAGAGAGAGAGAAAGAAGATAGATAGATAGATAGAGAGAGAGAGAGAGAGAGAGAGAGAGAGAGAGAGAGAGAAGGGGGGGGGGAATGTGCGCAAGTGGGGATTTAGCTGGTGTGACAGCACTTTAGCAGATGTGCAGATGGTGGCGTTCGCTGGTCGTCTCCGGTCGAAACCTCATCCTGGCTTCAAGCCTTAAGGGGGCTACTCAGCTTGCGTGTGGCTGAACGTGAAGATGTCTCCCTGGATCTTTCCAAGCTGTCCTGCAAGGTATTTCTGCTGCCTGAATATGGCCCCGCGAGATGCCTGATCTCTATGTAACAGTCCAGAAACAAGCACACAAGGCTGGGTTACAGGATCTTCCAGGAGTTGTTTGCATGGGCTCAGCACTCAGGGCTTGGTTGAGGGTCCCACCAGGAGATCCCCTTCAAACCAGGAAGGAAGGAGGGAAGGGAGGGAGGGAGGAAGGGAGGAAGGGAGGGATGAAGAAAGGAGGGGAAGGGAGGGAGGGAGGAAGGAAGGGAGGGAAAGAACGAAGGAGGGAAGGAAGGGAGGGAGGGAGGGAGGACGGAAGGAGGGAAGGAAGGGAGGGAAGGAGGAAGGAAGGGAGGCAAGGAACGAAGGAGGGAAGGGAGGGAGGGAGGAAGGAAGGAGGAAGGAAGGAGGCAAGGAAGAAATGAAGGAATATTATATAAAGGGCTGGCCACTAGGGCTGAAGCGGATACAAGCAATAAATTAAAGGGGGTGATGGGCCCATGCAGGTACAAGGTGAGGGTCCAGGCCAAAATAGGCAACCAATCGTGCTGGTGAGCTGCGGGAGTTTCAACCCTCCCACAAACATGCACCTCCGCATGTTCCATCTGGCTGCGCACCATCTACAGGGTGTAAGCGCCCCTCCCTGTGTTATTCCCACCCCTTCCCTCGTCTCAGGAAGATGTCCTTCCGCTTGTTTGCCAAACTCTTCCCTTTTCCTCTGTCTTTGTTCCGCCGGTGGGTCTTTCCTCAGCCAATCCCCTACCTTATGCTGCCATTCCTGGGCATGCATGTTTGACATGGACAAGCCCCCCCGCTCCCCCCCCCCCCCCAAGATGCAGACTCGCCCTTCACACTAGAGAGATTGGAAGAGAGTGGGAGGAAGGGCAGGCACAGGCATGTGCATAGACTTATGGGTGGGTGTGTGTGTGTGTGCGTGCGTGCGTGCGTGCGTGCGTGCGTGCGTGCGTGCGCGTGCGTGTGCGTGCGTGTGTGTGTGTGTGTGTGTGTGTGTGTGTGTGTGTGTGTGTGTGTGTGTGTGTGTGTGTGTGTTGGGGGGGGGGGGAGTGGGGGGGCTTGCTGTGTGCGGGTGTGTGCCCTTCTGTGCGCGTGCGTGCCTGTCTCTATCTGTGTGTGTGTGTGTGTGTGTGTGTGTGTGTGTGTGTGTGTGTGTGCGTGTGTGTGTGTGTGTGTGTGTGTGTGTGTGTGTGCGTGTGCGTGCGTGTGTGTGTGTGTGTGTGTGTGTGCGCGCGCGTCTGTGTGTGTGTGCATGTGTGTGTGTGTGTGTGTGTGTGTGTGTGTGTGTGTGTGTGTGTGTGTGTGTGTGTGCGTGCGTGCGCGCGTATGATCACGCACGCGCACGCATGCGGGTGTCAGGATTGGCCAGCAAACAACCACAAGCGGTGAGTGCAGTGCGGGCTGCTCATATGATCAGCCAATCTGTGTGCTCTTCTTGCGTCCTTGGCCCCCAGAGCCTGTTCTTGTCCCTCTTCTGTTTCACTTCCTTTCCGCAGATTTGAGGCGCATGCATGCTCCCGCACCCTTCAAAGCTTTCGACAGCGGTTGTAAGCAAGGTGTTCCACAGCACTGGAGTTGTACTCACCTGAAGGGCTTGTTGGCACGCAGAAGGGGTGGGACGTGTGGGGCGGCTACATGTCACCCGTCAATGACAATTACCGCAAACCAGGCCTGGTGCCTGCACCCCAGAGGGTCCAGATGTGTGAGGCCGCTGCCTCAGTCTCCCCTTTAGTCATGGTGGATGGCTGGGAGTCCCAGCAGCAGCAGTACGTTCGTACCTTGCACGTCCTGCAAAGGATCCAGCGGTGCCTCCACGACCACCTCCCATCTACCACCGGCGGTGCGTGCTCTCTGAGACCCACTTTCCTCCTGCTTCTTCTTGGTGCCGGTGTCGTTGTCTTTGTCCTTGTCCTTGTCGTTGTCGTGGTTGTGGCCGTTGTCGTTGTTGTTTTGTTGTTCGTGTTGGCGGTGGTGGTGCATACGATGTTCTTTTGTTGTGACATTTGTGTTCTTGATCCCATCCCTCTCAGCTTCCCATCCCTTGCCTGCTTTCTTTCCCCCTCTGTCGTGTGGCCCCCTCCCCTATCACACGCAAAGCGAGCAAACAGCAATGGGAGTCTAAACTACGGGTCACCCAGATCGTTTGTGGCGGGACGGTAGGCGGCAGGCAGGTGTAATCAGGGCAGTTTTGGGGGGAGGCAACTCACGTCGGCGTGTCTTGGGGTTTGGGCCCAGAGGGTGTGTCTTCTTCCGGGGCAGGGCAGGCTACAATCAGGGAGGGGGGCGCGGGCGACGAGGGAGGAAGAAAAGTGAGGGTGGCTCTGCTGTGCGGGGCGGACTTGGTCGCATCCATGGTGGATCCCAAGGCCTGGCTCCAGCCCCTCTTGCGCGAGCTTTTAGCCTCTCATGGCCTCGTCTGCATCACTCGGTAACCCCTCCCTCGCTCATGCGGTAGCTTGTTTTAAAAAGGTGTAAAACGCAATCCAAACTCCCTCACTCCCTCCCACCCCCCTCCCCCTTATCGTGTCCTCCCCAAGCGTCCTGGGCTTATACCTATATCCCATCCACTGTGTCAGATCGTTATGCTTGCGCAACCCTTCCTGAGTGCTTGGGAATTCCTGGAAATCCGGATGCCAAAACATTGAAGAGACTTCTGGGAGAGGAGGGCGAGAGAAAACGGGCGCAGGTCGGCAATGTTCTGTTGGGGAGCGGTTTAGGGACGCGCATCGGAAACGTGTTAGGCCAATCGACCCTCTCGTTACATGGTTAGTGGTGTTGTCGAGGAAGTCTCTGCACGGTTTTTTGTCCGCTGCTTGGAAGAGTCCAGGCCTCACAGAGAGCCATCGAGCGTGTGAAAGCCAGAGTGAAAGCCGTGCGGAGCATTTTCAGTGGGCCGAGCTCGTTTTTCTTTGTGTGGCTGCTCCAAGCACGAGTCACAAGTGTTTGTAGAGATCTACACTGCTTGGATGTTCCCACTTTAAAATGAAACGAAAGTAGAAGCAAAATCACTGACACCTATGGCTTCTAGGAAATGTAATGGATAGTTGCCATTAAAAGTGACTGATATTCAATAAAAAGCAATAATTCCCAATAAAATGAATAATTCCCAATAGAAATGGAATGAAAGTGAAAGTGAAATCACTCACTCCTATGGCTGTTCAAGACATACATCCTTGGGCGCCATAAACCCCCCTCCAGGGGGTGGGGGGGCGGGGGGGGGGGGTTGTGAATATGGGGAACTCAAGAAGAGATGCAACCACTGACCCCGGATCGGGGACAGGGGGATGGAACCGCGTAAGAGAATGGGAGTCAATGCCGGCTGACTGTGTTGAAAGATTTTGGTATGTAGAGGCAATGTGAAGGATGTCTGACTCCTGATCGGATCAAGGTCTGGGAGAATGCTGCCAGTTTTGGTCAAGTGCAGCCAGAAGGCAATGGGGGGCGGATGTGGATTGAGGCAGGGTTTTGAGGGAGTGGATCACGCTGCTGGGTAGACGTGTTGTGAGAGCTTGCTTGAGGCGGGGTACAGTGTCCACTTGCTCGCTGGTGTGATTCGAGATGGATATAATGCCAGTGACACCTCATCATTATGTTTTTTTAATATTTGTGTTACTTAGCATAGTTTTGGGGCCGAGCGGGTTTGTGGGGGTAGTAGACCAGGGTGTGCTCTTTCAATGGCTGATGGCAACATATTGGAGAGGTAAGCACATGCATGTGGGCGCGCACACGCACATGCATGCGCATGCGCATGTGTGTGTACGCAGTCTTTTCTATTTCCAAAGAGAGTCTGAAGGGTGTACGAGAGGGGAGGTTGGTGGTCGAGGGATGCGGCCGGGCGATTGGGATGGACGGACCCCCCTCCGCCCGGAAGGGGGGGGGGGAGATAGATAGGAGGGGAGTAGGATGGTTGTTTTGAAGCAGCAGCCAATGATGGCGTGGGGAGGGTGCAGTGGAGAAACGAGTCTGGATGAATTGCTGCAGAAGGAGGGAACTTTGCTGAATGAGTTCAAAGATAACATCATCCAAATTCCCGAGCATATTCCTAATGTACTCAGCTCGACGCTCATTCGGACAGAAGTACAGCAGGTCTTGCCTCCTTTCCTCGCTTTGACTGCCTGTGCTGCAGTCTTACCTGATCGCATTTCTGTTCTTAGATTGTTTCCGACTTGACCAATCCTCATGCTTCCTCCCTGCTCTTGTTCCTCCTTTCCCCAAATAACCCCACACGGAACCCTCCCTCCCTCCCCCTCTCGCGTGCTCCCCCCTCCCTCCCCCCCCCCTTCTCTCTCTCTCTCTCTCTCTCTCTCTCTCTCTCTCTCTCTCTCTCTCTCTCTCTCTCTCTCTCTCTCTCTCTCTCTCTCTCTCTCTCTCTCTCTTTGTGTGTGTGTGTGTGTGTGTGTGTGTGTGTGTGTGTGTGTGTGTGTTTGTTTGTGTGAGTGTGTGTGTGTGTGTGTCTCCCCTTCTCTCTCTCTCTCTCTCTCTCTCTCTCTCTCCTCTCTCTCTCTCTCTCTCTCTCTCTCTCTCTCTCTCTCTCTCTCTCTCTCTCTCTCTCTCTCTCTCTCTCTCTCTCTCCCCTCTCCCCCCCTCCCTGTGTGTGTGTGTGTGTGTGTGTGTGTGTGTGTGTGTGTGTGCGTGTGTGTGTGTGTGTGTGTGTGTGTGTTCATGTTCCTTTGCATCGCGTGTGTGGGCGTGCGTGCATGTGTGAAAATGTGGTGTGGTGTGGTTTGCTGTGGTTGATTTGGACACATGCACTCATGCGCGAGCACCTACATAGGCAGGGGCGCACGCACATACGCACGCATGCACCTCCCCCCCCGGGGGGGGGGAGCACACACACACCACACACACGTGCGCGCGCATGCACAGACATACAGACGTAGGGGCGGCCAGACGCTTGCACGCCGTGCATACACCAACAGGGAGGGAGAGGGGGGTGGTGGGAGGGAGGGAGCAAGAAAGCGGGAGGGACAGGAATTGAGGTAGGGGGAATTAGAGGGGGGGAATGAGAAAAAGGGAGAAAATGAGGCGGGGAGGGATTGTGGGACGGATGCGTGCCTGTGTTGAATGCCCCATGAAGACCCCCTCCTCAGAGCGGCTTGGGATTTGCAGGGTCGTCCAATCGATTTTTTGACTCCAGCACCAGTTGTGGATTACATAAAGAGGCACAAACTGTACCTGGAGGCTCCTGGGACGTCCTCCTAACCACGTATTTGGGATGGACGCTGTTTTCTTCCTACACCCGCACTCCAGCATCATCACACTCAATCTCCCAAGTTGCAGGGTAGCTGATGCTCACCTCGCGCTGTGCAGTTAAGCTTGTTAACATATAGATTGTAACAAACAAGTTCGAAAGCTCTCCTTGCAGCCAAGTCAGGTTCCGAGTATCGACCTGGATATAGTCCTGCTTCATGATGCTGCAGCTGGGTATATTTTGAGCGGGGGCAGGGGGCCTCCGGTTGTGGCTGTAATGGTCTTGGATTCTTTGTCCGCATGGTCCCCATTGCTGGCTTGACAGCAGAGCTCGTCATTTGAGACCTGAAGTATGCGAATCTTGATGACAATGTGAACCCTCTTGCGCAGCTTTGGCATGCACCTTGACATAAAGCTGCTGTTAGTAGGGCCTTTGCTGACCCGAACACCAGAGCTTAAAAGGCTTAAAAGGCTGTAATCAAAAAAATTCTGCTTTCCACACTGTGGCTGCGTTAAAACGCAGCCCCGCTCAACGTTTAGCGGGGTTTTTTTGGGGGGGAGGGGGGGCTTGGGACTTTGCCCTCGACCGTTGCAAGAGTAAACGTATGTACGCATGTGTGCTGGCCGGGTGTAAGTCGACCTGCACACGATTTTGTTAGTCCATGCTTTGCACGTGCATTGAAGGTAGACGCTGCTGTTGCTGTGGAGAAGGACGTGTACAAATGGAGGGTGCAGAATACAGCACGACTCTTCTGGAACCGTACTTTGGGACAGATGACACGATGGGCTTTGCTGAAGGCCATCATGAGGTTTCATGGGCCGAGATGAAGATCGGAAGAAAAGCCGGGCTTGCTGCGGAGTCGGGGACAGGGGCTGTTTTAATAGTGATTTCCTAGAATGACGAGTCCCCTCATGTGACACAGAGGATCCTCGTAAATAAACTTACTGAGGTTTCTCAAGGGTGCCTGACGGGATTTCTCGTGGGATTTCTTATCGTACTCGTGTGCAAGCGCATGCGCATGTGTGTGTTCGGGCTGGGGGGGTGGGAGTTGGTGCATGTGCAAGCGTGTATAAAGCGTTACACCTTTACCGGCTCGTGCACGCACTTGTTTTCTTTTGCAGCCATTGACAGGAATGCAAATAACGTTGTGCAGACGTGGAAGATATGTGTGAACAATAGTGTCGAGTTGAATGCCCGTGGGCCCTGGGGGACGCTTTGGTTTCGATGTGTCACTGCCAGAAGCTCTTGTGGTGTGCACCTCATGCGCACATGTAGCTTTTCGATCTATGTTTTTGAAGCAGGTGTGTTTATATGTACGTTGTGTTTTGATGCCTGGGTTTAAACCAAAATAAACGAAGTATATTTACTCTCTCTGTCGACAGTGGCCTTGGTGCTCGGCCGTTGCAACGTTTATTGGCCAATTGGCCGGCCCTGTACAGGCTCCCTATATGGAGCCCATACAGGCGTACGCATATGCATATGCATATGCATGGGATCATCTGCAGGCCAACTGGTAAATTACCTTTGAAATGCATTGTGGGGCTGGTTGATTGACATTTGGATCCTCGTACCTATTTGGTTTACACTCTTGAAGAGTAGAACAGTGCCTACTGTTGAAGTGTTCGAATCTTGAATATCACGGCACGTTCGTGCACGTCGATCTGATTCCAGCATTTCCGTGCATGATACCAAAAAAGCACGTGTTCGTGATGTGGGTACCTGAAGATCAGTTCTTTTAATTTGAGTTTTTTAATATTGATTTTTCATTACGCGCAAGCGAGTCCTAAAAGAGAAGACCTATCCCTGCTATGGACGCTTTCCCCATATGCGTCATGACCATGCATGGGGCGTAACTCGAGTGCTCCTGAGCAAACACTTTAGTTCTTAATAAGTACTTGCTGCCGGTGGTATCATTGTACGACATGTTGTATATAACAATAAGGCCTGATATTTATCAGCCTTGAGTCCTGCTACACCTCGCTAACGTTGATGGCGCGCCATTTGACTTATAATTTTACTTACAAACCGCCTGTACCTTGCTGTATCTCTGACGAAATGCAATGACTGCTGCCTTGAGGTGAGTACTGCGGCCGCCTGGTTTGCACGGTACAAACCGGGTGGCCGCGGTACTCACGTCCTGCAGGCCCGTAGCAGTCATTTGCATTCCATCAACCGATGTGTGTAACATGTTCGGGCCCGGGCCCGGATATTGCATACAACGCCCATTCAGCCTTGCTATCTTTGTTTGATGCGAACCTAATAACTCCCCCTTCGTCTTCTTCTTTTTGTTTTGGTTTAAAAACTTTTAAACCAAAAAGTGGGGGGGGGGGGGGGGGGAGGGGCGGACGTACTTGAGCTTACTGATCAGCAAGCTAACTCATATCAACACCACGCGTGCTATTTGCATATCATACCAATGATATCAACACCAAATGTGGTACAAAAGGCGCCGGCGCCAGAAAGCTATGAATCGGGAAAGTAGTCATTGTTACGGCTGTCCGTCTTGATATCATCGAGGACATCCATGTGTGTTCCAAAATTCATAACATGTGTCATGCGGATCATGTCATGCATGACATATGTCATATGATGATACATAACCACCATAGTTTTTCGTCAGTGGTTTCACGTCGGCACGTGCACTGTACATATATCATGATGATCATGTATATACTTCTAAGTTTATTTCATATAACTATATGAAATATGCGCATGATAAAGTTTGGACCTGCTATCGACTACATCCACGCGCATGACGGTACGTTCAATCCCCTTTGCAACTGTCTTGTTGTGAATCATTTAGTCACCCTGCTGTAATGGAGCTTGGAACGATGGCCCGATTGGGACCCTGTTTTTTGCAAGAGAAAGTTTAGGCCTTTGGTTTTCGTCTTGTACAACGTTATACGTATAAAAACTGGACGCCTCACTATCACTGGTCAAACGATAAGGTTGCCCATGACTATCAAAAAGAATCTCTGTAGAGGAGTTATTGTGTCCAGGTAGGGCAACTTGATCAGCTTGGCCATGTTCATTCTCTTCTTGCTCTTGGCCCTCTTCATTTTGATCTTGAAGTCGGGCGTCTTGCACCTGTGCAATCCGATCATTTTCACTCTGCCGGCCTTGTTCTTCTTGGCCTTGCGCGTCTTGGTTTTCGTCGTTAAGGTGGCTTGCTGGAAGATCTTCTGCAGATATTTCACTAGGATTACTAACCTCAGTACAACCCCACAAAGACTTCAGTGTTTGAAACGCTTTTAGAATGGCAGGCTTGAGCTTGAGCTTAAGACAGAAGTGATAGATGGCAAACAGTACAAGCGCAACAACTATCGTAATTAACACGGCTTTCCAAAAGACACTGAGATCCAGATCTTGCGGATCCGCAAGAGGTCCTGCCGATTCTCTAATGCTGTTAATGATGGTCGTCATTAGTGTCTCCACGGACCAGCCAGAGGACTTAACGCTTGGGGCCACTGGAATCTTCAGCTTCGAATGATTCGAGCTGCTATTGCGGAATTCAAATTCATCATGGCGCCACTTGGACTCCCTAGCCTGCTCACGGACGGACAAGTGCACTTTCTCAACCGCTGCTTCTCGACATAGAGCTAATGTGGTCAAAGGTTCATCAGCAGATGCAATATTTGCTCGCCCGTTCAGCGGAGACTGTCCTCGAGGGAACCTCGACATGAGCCCCTTCACTGAAAACCAGGCTGTGTGAAGATATCTAGATCTGGCAGTAGTGGCAGAGGATTCCCCATGGTTTGACTGCCCAAAGTTTGACGCCTGCGGATCTGCTGCTGCGCAGTTAAGAAGCTTGTATTCATTCGCTCGGAAGATCGGAAGAATATGAGTTTGGTGACCATGGCCATGACCATGGAGATTCAGCAGCCAGGCCAACGGGTGTTCTGGATGGTTGATGGTGTCAGATGCAAGGTTATCAGCGACTGCTGTTTCCGGAGCTCCCCTATGTGCTTCAGCAGAATTTGGGAGTCCCGCATCTAGTTTTTGTGGCTCCATGATTTTCGGCCTACGTCGCCTGTAACTTTTTGCGAACAAGCGTTCGCTTATCGGTAATATTGAAGAACTCGCAGCAGACCCATATGTCAATTTCTGATCTACATGGACAAGCAAGGCTCTCCTAGATTGTGCACCAACATACTCGGGTGATGCCGGCGCTGGGACTTTACGAGATGCCATGCCTGTTCCCCCATTAGGCTGTAGTCTTTTTTAAATCTCGAGAGCATCAAAATAACTTGTATTTTTCGAAACAAAAGCGATGCCCTATGGGTCAGTGATGCTTCTGACGGCACTGATGCTAGTGAACCCTAATCAAATAAACGACAAATCATGGCGATATGCGACTCCTGAAGACATAACGATCCTGACAAGCATAACAATATATTTTATATAACTTGTAAATTCACAACTTTAAACTGCTGTATCTTATTGAAAGAATGACTTAAATGAATCACAATAAGCATTTATTCCAGGACAGAACAGATCTGTAGCTATAGAATCTTTGGTTGCGGTGTGTATTAGAAGAGTCAACTTCACTCAAGCTTGCGGCAGATCTTTAGAGATATCTATGTTCGGATAAATAAGTCTGCATTGACGTGTGCAGAGCTGAGGCCAGCCTCAACTTTCTGATGACCTAGACCTGTACAGTTTTCAATTAAACTGCGAGATAGGAATTTAAGCATTATGGTATAAAACTTTTGTATATGTGTTGTGACATATCATGTTACAGTATAAATATCCTGTATATACAGCGAGGTAGAGAATACTTTAACGTCTTAACTATATATGTAAGGGCTTAGCGCTAACACCTGTTGGCGGGCAGTAGCCTGCAGATCTATAGGCTGACTTATATATAGACTAGCTAGTGCGCACATTATTTTAAGTATTCATGGTATATCCCAAGCAGACTAGTTGTCAGTGCGTGTAATTAGGGCACGTTCATACTACGTGCGAGCGCAAGGTAAGAACCTTTGAAAAGTTTACTCAAACACACTCTAGGGTCGCTACCCGTACACACTTCCGCCACTCTTGCAATGCTTGTTAATTAAGTTGCTCCTCTGGGTAGGCCTAGGATGGCTATCAGTGCAAACTTCCGTTTTTGTTACAAAGATGAATTAGAAAGTTGCTTCCTCTACACAGACCTCAAATTTCAATGAAAATACAACCAATTTCGAAGAGGTACGGCCTTAACCATCTTTCTTAACTGTTTCCGACGAGATTTCACCATTTGTAAAGGCAGAAAATGTCATGATTAGATATCTTCAACTCTGAATATTGTTGTCAAACCGATGCGTGCGCTCGCTTAAGTTGTATCATTAAATGACTACGAGTGAGAGTTATCCTTATTATACTAGTTTTGCCATGGACACAAAACCCGATATCGATTAAGTATATAGGTTCATCGCCGGAGGGCGCCACACACCCAACCGAGGCCTTTTCACCCCAAGACAGGTGATCCAACTATAGATCTATCCCTCACTGCGTGACTGGTGCATTCAGTCTTGATCAAGAACTGAAAGTCCTGTTGCTGCAGCTCGACGAGTTCCCGGCCAAATGATTCACAAAATAAGCGTACGTAACAAGAACTTACTTTCGGTACCACCGACGTGCTCCTGGTCGAACTCCGAAGCCATAGCAAATATTGCAATTTCGAAAACCACCAGCAAGGAAACTCCAGCGGTTGCGGGTGGGTACCGTGTGAACCACGTATACGACTTCATTTTGGTCCTAGCTTCACGAGATACATAAACAGTCTGCTGGTCGTCGCATGGCGAACCCGACATATATTGGTGATATATGGTATACCACTGGAAAGCTATATATTTATATTTATCACAGTGAAACCAGATATATTAAAATGTTGCTTCACGTATAGTTACAAAAATGCACCTTGGCGTCTAAGTAACAATTGTTGTTCCAACCCACCTACCACGGATGGTAAAGCAGTAATTGTAATTACAATGTACATGGAATAGTGTTTAAATGTAGGGTTTACGACTCAGTACACTATCACGTGATACATTGAACCCTAATCCCGTACTTCCTAAATCGCTAAACCATAAGTGCCAGGAGCTGCTACTGTGCTATGTCGAGCGGCATCATGCTCACGATCATTACGCTCCCTCCCTTTGCATCTGGAGATCTCCCACCTAATATTGATTGAAATTTGCATCTGGAGATCTCCCACCCAAGATTAATCCGGATCGGGTCTGATAGGGGAGAACTTTCTCTCCTACCTTTTGCGGGAAGCGCAAGCTTGATCAAGCTCAAGGGATTCTTAAATCTCCTTTTACGGGAACTTTGATCTTGCTTTATAAATAGCTAGTTACCGAGCTGATGCATCATATGAGAATATGTTGTATGTTTTAGGGGTCGGGGACTGCAGTGCTGTCTACGTAGAGACCGCCATTACCTTATTGTTTGATATCCCTGCCTATGAGCTCATTATTTAATATCCGTGCTCAGGGATCTCATTTGGTTCTCTTTAGCGTGTGCTGCTCTATTATGGAGGCGTAAGATTACATAATTGATGGTCGCGAGCCGCGTTAGGCCGCATATTGCAATCTCCACGCATTGCAACCAGGCCCTATATGTAACAGTGACTAGGACCGGGTTCGAATCGGCTAAGTGCTCGGGTCGGATCCGTGTAATCATGGTCCTTCTGGATAAGGTCTCGTGGAAAGTGCAGTACGGCAAGTGTGCCTGGTAGTAGCGTAGCTCAAGGGACGTGTCCCTAGTCGGCGCAACAAGGATACATATTGTAAGGGATTCCGTGCAAGCTGAATGTATACACGTAATGTCTGTCTGTCAATGAATGTATATTACGTAATGTCTCCGTCTCACTTCCTAAACCCTCTAATTGCACTATTCTTACACTATATGTATGCAACCTTAATTTTGCTCCTTGATAATTTTGCTCCTTGCTAATTTTGCTCCAAGCAAACTTGTTCCTTATCAACGGGTATTGAATAAGCATCACCGCCCCCCTCGGCCGTTCGCTACCACAGGACCGGAGATACAGGAGGTTGGGCAGATCTCTAGGTGGAGATAGAAATCTCTAATTTGACCCATACTGAGGGGATTCTGTGAAGAAAAGGGGGTGGAGAGGTAGAGGAGGTGGAACTGAGACGGGGGGATCCTCCGAAAGGAGATCTAGAGAGGGAGGTGGGAAAAGAGAGCCGGGGGGGGGGTAAGAGAGAGAGACAGAGACAGAGAGAGAGAGAGAGAGAGAGAGAGAGAGAGAGAGAGAGAGAGAGAGAGAGAGAGAGAGAGAGAGAGAGAGAGAGAGAGAGAGAGAGAGAGAGAGGGAGATCTAGAGAGGGAGGTGGGAAAAGAGAGCCGGGGGGGGAGAGAGAGACAGAGAGAGAGAGAGAGAGAGAGAGAGAGAGAGAGAGAGAGAGAGAGAGAGAGAGAGATATCTAGAGAGAGAGAGAGAGAGAGATTGTAAGAATGGTGCAATTAGAGGGTTTAAACCCTAAATTTAGGACGTGAGACGGAGACATTACATTCAGCTTGCACGGAATCCCTTACAATATGTATCCTTGTTGCGCCGACTAGGGACACGTCCCTTGCGCTACGCTACTACCCGGCACACTTGCCGTACTGCACTTTCCACGAGACCTTATCCAGAAGGACCATGATAACACGGATCAAACCCGAGCACTTAGCCGATTCGAACCCGGTCCTAGTCACTGTTCTAGAGATCCCCTCTCTCTCTCTAGAGATCTCTAGAGAGAGAGAGAGAGAGAGAGAGAGAGAGAGAGAGAGAGAGAGAGAGAGAGAGAGAGAGAGAGAGAGAGAGAGAGAGAGAGAGAGAGAGAGAGAGAGAGGGGGGGGGGGGGAGGGGGGGAAGATCCAACGCGTGATGGTAGCCTCAAGAGGGACCGTTGAATCTTCAAGAGGGTCCCGGGTTACCAGCTTCGAAGCACTTCCCGCTTCTGAGTTTTAAAGCACCGTATACGTATAGTAGCTTCCCGCCTTTCCTTCAATGGCCAACATGGTGATCGCTGCTTATAAACCCTTTATGTTCTGCAGTGGAGGAAGGGAAGGCCCAGGAGGAGAAGAATCAGGAGAGGAGGCCTCTCCCCGGGGTAAAGCGGAGGAGGAGACAAGGAAGAGGGAGGAGCATGCTGATTGCTTCACCCTTCTGTAACATCTATATACAGTTGAACTAGTAAGTCATTTTCCGTAATCTTGGTTTGAATACAAATATATACGATCATTGACCCTTTACATAGTGAGTCAATATATACATGTTGACTCTTGTTATCGCGTTCGTAGAAATTTATTTGGGTACATACCTTACCATATATGACCTTAAAAATTAGTCTGAGTGCCTTGTTTTTCATAGTCGCAGCTTGCTCATAGTTTGAGCTTGATCAAGACTAGTTATTACGGGCTAGTGCGCACGAGTAGGACAAACAGTACAATCAGACGAAAAGTGAATTCATTGTTACGGCTTTCTCGAAGCTTTCTCACAGCTTGCTCAAGACCTGTCCGGGGCCAGTGGACGCGCAGCAATGGGCAACCTTGAATTTACGTATGCTCTATTATGAGGGTTGTTTGATGAGGTTTGCTCGTCAAGATATTCTGCTAGGGATTTATCATATACCAATACCAGAAACACGACATGAATACACGATCTATAGTGTGGGCTCTTATAAGAATTACAACCTTGATAAGCAGCCACTAGTGATGAGCTAAGTAGCACACTAGTACTAGTGTGCATGGAAGCTCCAAGTCAGCCACATGTGAAGGCGCAGCAAGAAGTTTTATATCATTCAATTTTACTAAATAAGGGTTAGTTTCGGTATGTATTATCGCCGAATTCGTTTCATGTCCGTTTCACTACGAAGCCGTTTCATTACAACCAATATGTCAGCAAATTGCAATCTGCTGACGTACGTTCGGGCATGGCACATGGTCTGCTAAGCTTTTCGTTGCATCACCCCTACGGGGGCTACGCGGAGCGATGTTTCCGGATCCAGATGGAGTCTTCCCACCTCCGAAAGAGCTGGGGACACCTTCACGCGTTGCTTTCGAAGCCTTTCTTACCTCTGCTGTCGAGAGGCCCCAATTGATATCCTCTTGTTCTTCATTATGGGAAGTATCGAAGAACTCCTCGGGAAAAGGCACATAGTATACTATTGCCAGAATGACACTAGTTGCCGCGACAACCCAAATTGGCATAACCGTCTTTTTGAGACAACCTGTCTTGACGCAAACGTAGGCTGCAACAGTGAAGACGGCTGCCCCAACCATCCCGCAAACAGTGGCTGAAGTGACTAGAACGATGCCGTTACTCCCTTTACTGCGACCACGCCATTCCTGATCAGCTATTCGTGAATCCGGCAGGGTCTCTGCAGTGCGGGTACCCCCGGTCTCTGGAGGTCCTTGACCTGATGGACCTATGGGGCTATGGCGTCCCTCTCTGGTAAAATGATCTGGGGATGAAGAGGCACATGGGACGGTACCAGTCCCTGCTTCAGGGCATCCGGATGGAGATCCATTTGGAGCGATATCGATTGAGGAGTCTCCGGATCCGTACGCGTTGACATACGCCTCAGCCCGTGCCTTCGAGGATCCTACATAACCGGCTCTCTTAGGACCGGAGCGTGTGTTGCTTATGGCAGACATGACGGTCACTTTTGTTAAACATATGGCCTTCCTGGTAATTAGGGTATATGAAAAAAGGACCAGCCGATATCGGCTGGGTATCGATACGTATCCAGTATACCGGCTAGGTTTGAAACTTGACCGGTCCATTTAAAAGTCGCATTAAACTTTCAAACCCAGTTGTTTCAAACATATCATTGTTATTTAAGTCTAACTGTGTAAGTGTGTACTTTTAAGTGTCTAAGTTTATTATTATTGTTTTTGTCATTTAAGTGTCCTTAAAAGAACTTCAAATGACATTTTCAGGTTCACTTTCCCTCAAGGGATACCCCTTCAGCTTGTCACCAAAGTAATTTCAACTTCAAACTAAGTAACTGATTAACTTCGAGTACTTCATGAAGTACTCAATCTTGTGATCAGTTACTAAGCAAATTTTGGGATTTTAACAGAACCTCTGTTGACATTTTCAAATTCTTTAAAGTAAATTTATCCCTTGTTAGCAATAACATATACCAGTACGTACAGTAAATACGTATATGTAACTTGAGCCAGTTAAACAATAACTGGTTGGACTAAGAAGTTTAAACTACAATTTTGAGACATCTATGTGTATGATACCTGACTTCCAGCGCTAGCCGTGATCTCTTCCTACTTACGACAATGATTTTCAAAAGCAAAAGTAGGTTCAAAATAATAATTATGAGTTATTAGAGCTTAAATTTCCATAACGTAGCTGCATTTCAGAGTTAGAAGCTTCCAACTGTTGAGGGAGTATGTGCGAGAATTCATGCACATGCAAATTGGAAAGGACACTTGTATCGGTCATATGTCATGCATACTATCGATTCGAAGACAGACGAAATACAATTCAGTATGGCCCCTTCTTTTTGGTTGATATTACCTTCAAATGATTCGGCGTATACTTGTGTATTCGGCGGAACTGTCAGATTCGCTTCCGACGGCTGCTCAGAATGTCCTATAGTAACTGCGACCAACAGTGATCCAAAGACCTCAATCTTATGCCCGGTGTGGTTCACCACCCTTTCTATGAGTTTCAATACTCATGCAGATCATTAAGACACCAAACCTCAAGTCCCCTTTTCCGCACCCCACTCACACGCACACACACACACAGACACACACACACACACACACACACACACACACACACACACACACACACACACGCACACACACACACACACACACACACACACACACACACACGCCGGCGCGCTCGCCCCTCTATCCATTCCCCCGACCTCTCTTTCTCCCCCTCCCATTTCCCCCGCGAATCAGAGGAAATGGTCCTAATTCGGATCCGTACGTCCCTTCCCCTATGTATCCGCTATAGCACTATAGTACATGTATCCGACTAGGACCCAGTTGCAAGCTTGCTGAAGCAAAATGAAAACCTTGGAGTCTCTGCGAAGAGCTTAACTGTTTCGGGTGCATGATTTGCTAAATATCAGCAATTGAAGCCCATTATCAGGAAGAACTGTAAAACAAATCGGAATATCATAATTCCGACCAAAATGAAAGTGACTTGATTCCATACATACGGCATCTGCCGAAAATCTATGTTAAAGTATCAGAGTTAGGAGGTTGAGTGCCTGAAACGGTTGAGCCATTTCCAGATGTTTATTGCTTAAGAGGTTTACCTTCGGCAATCTGCTGTGTAGAGGTTGTGACAACAAGCAACACGAATCCAAGTCGTAGGACGAAGCACTTAGTAATTCCGTTCCTTAAGCAGTTGGCTTGCTTTATACACCTCATACGTATGCACCTCATTCCTAATTTTTAGGCTCCGTTCCAGCTGTCTGGAGAGGACTTATGTTGCAGAATGAAGGCTCTATCCAGAAGCTCACGCAGATTGCTGACTTGCAGGCCAGGCGTGCTTCAATGCGCCATATACGACCCTATAAATATAGACCCTAAACAAGGTCTATTTCGGTATACTTCGGTAATCGTAAAAGTTTCTCTCCAAAATGCCACAACAAACTGGTTGGCCAAACCAACTTTGCTAATTTGCTCAACAGAAACGCGACCTGCAAGTGACGGTGTCGTGCTTAACCTGCTGACGTGGCAACAATGGTTGTCAGTATTGGCTTGCAAATTCTGTCCACCAAACGAAAGCCTGTACATATTGGGGTTTGTCAACTACAAATAGGGCGTTCATCCTGATCCCGTAAGAGTGGCACTATTAGTAATTATCATTGCGCAGTACGCCTGAGACATGTAGTGCCAATGCCCCAACCCTGAGAAATGTAAATTTACGTTTTTGGGGCTGGGCACAGCCCATCCCGCACGGGCACTACACGTACATGTCTCAGGCATACAATGCAATTACTAAGAGGTCAACGCCCTTCAATGCCGAGTTTCTACAGCTTCCACAGTTGCGCCTAACAAGATTAAGTGTCATGGGTACAAAGACACAACCGCGCACGTGCTCACTACCTCCAAAGGAACCTCTAGGGGCTCTCCCTCCCCAGTGGGGAGGGAGTCTCCACCCCTTTCTCTCTCCTTCTCTCTCTCCCTCTTCCCCTCGTTATTTTGATCATGAGCTTTGGCTGACTAGCATATGCATGCATGCTATATGCGAAATTGGCCAAATGGGGTCGGTTCATGCAGTTAGCATACCAGAATATTGTGGCAACAAATATGGTACTGTACTGCCCCGGAGTTACAGGTTGTAATTGTCGTTGGAAGCTCAGCGACGGAGGGGCTCCGTTTGCAAGGGCAATAGAGGACACATCAAGGAGTAGCTTTTGCAAGAGGGACACCGTGGGGTGCCTATGGTTGCGGGCAGAGGAGGTGCGATGCCTGAGAAGCATCGATGCTATCAGGAACACTACCGTATTTTGTAAGACAAAAGTACGATAGGAAACCCGTATATGTCGTTATACACGTCAAAAGTATACTCATAGATAAAAGATCTGCAGGTACGTACCAGATATGTTATTCCTTGAATATACCTACAAATTCGCAGTGGCCTTTACAGTGTCTCATCACCATATATCGGCTGTATCCCGGACAGATCATGGTGATCCGGATGTTTACGTCGGTGTTTACCAGTCGATTCGAGCAAGCGAGTACATCCGTAGTGAATCCGTAGATATTGCACGGACTTTCGGAAAAAATGCCGACCACTACCGAGTCGTTAACCGAGCGGTTTTGGGTCCAAACACGGCAGCTCATGTTGTAGCTTCGCCCGAATCTTCTTCGTGAATTGTCCTGAGACGTTGAAGACATCGCGGGCAGAACGTGTTTGTCGATTGTTTACATCGACTTTGTAGTCGAATCACCTGGAAGAATCGGTACCCAGATGAGGGGACGAAAGTACCGGAACGCAAAGGGAATGAGGCCTCTTCTCCTTCCCTTCCTGATCTGGGCTGGTCTTTCCAATCCCACTCTCAAGAGCTTTTAAAGGAAAGGTATTTTGTTTCCCAGCTGGTTCTTCCAATCCCACTCTTAAGAGCTTTTAATGGAAAGGTATTTTGTTACTGCAGACCTGAGAACTCTGGCATTTTTATTGCTGCCATTGATGATGTCGCGGCCTTGCGTCCGCTAATATGCTGTCTGTATTTGCTTGCTGAGATTGGATCCACATCAAGGTAAATTCTTGATCATTACTCTTCGTTAGATAGGTGAGTCACATGTGTTTTAAAACACATATGACCGCGCCCATGTGGCATCCTTTACAGGGTTCCGTGCCCAACGGTACCCCCACAAAATTTTTCGGTTAGTTAGCGAGATTCAGTCGGGCTGCGGGGTTATAAATGTAGGTTCGAATCGATTGGTCGGATCGCCACCCGGGTTTGTGAGGCCCCGGGACCTAGCACTTGGGAGGGACTTACTGGACTGCTCCCGGTCTTGCGACCGGTCTTTCGGACGATAACTGGAGGCTGGCTCCGATTGCTTTCAGGCTCGTTCGGCTCCGAGCTGCGGGGCTGGACTCGTGCTGGGTCTGGTGGTTTAAGTGCTATTAGTTTACTAACGGTTTTCTTAAAAGGTTTCTGTTCTCCAGGATGTGTGTTTCTTCCTATTGTGTTTTCTTGAAGTTCATCGGGGTCTTCTGGATCAGGGTTTAGGCGGCTTACGGCTACGTCGCGGCTATTGCTCAGATGTTTCTCTGCTGTTGTGAGGACCTAGAATATGAGTATTTCGAAGTCTCTGTGGGGTTGGATGGTGGTGTGCGTTTGATCTCGTGGTGAGGTTTGTGAGGCCGTGTATGGTGTAAGTTTGTCGTCTTACTAACAAGGGTACTGTTCTACTCACGTTTATCTTTCAACTTGACAAGTTAATTATGACAATATTATTTCACATTCAGTAGGGATTTGGGTGTTACCAAACAAATTAACGGTTATCACCGGGACGATCAATGGCCTAACTCGGCAAGTCAGTGGTGTCACAAAACGTACTATATTACTGCAAGTGATGTGTTTCAGAAACAATCCAAATAACAGGTCAAACAATCAACATCCCTATTTCGCCGGGGGCCGCGGACAGACACGGAGTTGGGGCGCTATGCTCTACACGCAACTTTCCGAATTATACTGTTACTTGTGGGCCGGAGGCTGAGCCCCTAATATACACTCCCCTCTAGTAATACGTACAGCTTCCCAAGCCGTATTAACACATGCCCTCACATGATCAAGGGCGGCTAAAACACTGCCAACACATCGATCAGCGGACGGCTAAAAGTCAAAGTTCCTCGTGCCGAGCTGCATGGCACCTACCGAGTACCAAAGTCTCCGCGAACATTCAATTCCAACCGTTGCTTCGAATGAAATCACCGGAATACACAATCTTGCCCTTAGGACCTAAATCAGGTACAAATACACCAACCCAGGTACAAAAGGGTAAAGACAAGCGCCATTTTTCCACGACTTTATGAAATGTCAATATGAGCCATAATGAGAGCTGTACAAGTCCGGTTGAAGGTCGTTTACTAATCACCTTTGTGGCTACGCCAAATACACACATTGTCAGTTTAAATCAATCGGATGGCCACCAATGTACACGGTCACACTCCAGTTCACGACATATGTGGCATCCTTTCCCCCCCCTTAAAGGAGAGAAAGTCTGGAACGACTTTCGAGAGTGTTTGTCGAGAGGACTAAAGAGCATAAAGTACAATGCCTATGACATAAGGTACAAATAGTACGGGTATTCAATTCTGTCTTGTACTCACGCATGTAGGAATTCTTTCCTCCCCTAAGGGTTGGTCTTACTAATATCTTCGTGATATCATAATGTATTGAACTTAATATAATTTACTGAATAAGGTACAACATGTACTGCATCAAGTGTACTGCCTATGGTCATCAAGGGATGCCCATTTTACACCACCAGAGTTCGAATGCATCAGATTGCTTCCACCTTGAAGGTGTACATGTCTGATAAAAGCAAGTTTCTCGGGACTAGAGCCGGTGTGACATCCTTTCTCCATCTTTGGGCTTCCAAACCCTCCAAACTCAATTGGTCCAGCCAGATTATTGCTCGGATGCGCCGAGGTATTGCATATTCCCTGTTGATATATCCATGATAGTAGAACGACTCCAATTGTGTCGGCTGCATGCGGCACGCTTGGTCCTTGTCCATTGTTCCTTGAACAGCTCCTTGTACTTCGTCCTTGCCGCAAGGTACTTTGTAGGTATCGTTGTCCATTGCTGCGCGTTGGGAAGGTGATTCATAATGCACCGCCTTTGCGGCATCACCGTTGTTCATCGGGGACCCTTGGCCCATGAGTATAGATGCGCGGGGCTGAATTGCTCTTCGCTTACATATGCCATCCAATTCCAAACTCCAACATTCCCTCAAGATACTGCTTTGGCTCAAGTCCTTTGAAGCAAGCTTCTTCTCATTCACGGTCTTTCTTCGTAGGAAGGATGCGACCTTCAGCACTCTACCGGTAGTGGTAAAACTTACTTTAAACATTTTCAATGCGTGCAATACTATTCCTTTTCTAATCATTTCCTTTTCTTTAGTGGTGGCTGGGATGGTACTTCCCAACGGTATGTATTGATTCTTTCCAGGTCTTTCCTTTAGAATTTTGGATAACAAGCGTGCTGTCGTCGTAGTACTCCTTGAAGATGAAGGGGACCACAAATGCTGGGGCCAACTGGTGCTTTTTCCGGTTTTTGACGGCTATTAAGTCTCCAGGCTGTAGGTTACGTAGCCCTTCTTCAATTTCACGTCCACGCTTCGTGGGCTTCAGTTTCTGAGCGTATTCTCTTTTCTGGCGCTCCTGGGCGCGCAAAATGTTGGTGTGGGCGGCTGCTATCTCCTCTTGATGTCTCTCGCGGGGGCTTCCTTCCCCGCCTGCTATGTCCGGCGTGGTGCTTGGTAAGGTCTTGTTGTCGATAGGTAGGGTGGCTGCTCTTCCGTACAATAACCGGAAGGGGCTGTGCTTGGTGGAACCTTGGGGACTCGTCCGGTACCCCAGAAGAATATCAGGTAGCTTGCGGTCCCATGCTCCAGGGCTTTGCCCGAGCTTCTCTTTCAATGTGCCATGAAACCTCTCAACGAGGCCGTTGGCTTGTGGATGGTATGGGCTGGTCTTTCTTACTTCTATGAAGCATTGGTCCATTAATGTCTGGAATTCTCCTTGCCATTCCTGGCCATTGTCCGTAATAACAATCTGGGGGCAGCCGTGCCGTGCCAGAATCTCTTCTTTGAAAAATTTTGCGGTAGTCGATGCTTCTTTGTTTGGGATAATCTTGGCCTCCACCCATTTGGTGAGGTAGTCTATGGCGGTGGCAATGTACACTTTCTCTCGCCCCGAGGGCGCATCCATGGGTCCTGTCAGGTCCACTCCAATCATATGAAAGACCCCCGTGACGGCTACGGGAGTCAGCTCCACCGGCTTGGTGAGCTGAATAGTCCTGAATTGACATCCAGGGCAATGCTGGATGTATATTTTGACGTCGAGGGACATATCCGTCCAGTAAAAGCGCTCCTTGATGAGGTGGATCGTGCGGTTAATTCCGTAGTGGCCTATGTCGTCGTGTAGCTCCTTAATGATGTCAAGTCTGTCCTCGTACCATGGTACGGTTCGTGGGCCAAATCCTCTTGTGGCCTTCCGTACAAGTGGCCAGTTGCGGGTCCTCCATTCAATAGGGAATTCTTCGGCGGCAAAGTAGTAGTTCTGGGCCCGGCGTGCTATTCGCTTAGCATCCTTGCGGCTTGTCCCAGGTCGGTGTCGTTTGTCAGCGGCTAAGTAGTCAAGTACTTCTTCATCGTCCACAATGTCGCGAGAGGGGACGGCATCCGCAATCTGGTCACATAAAGGGCATAGCCAGGGTCCCCTGGGTACCCGGGCCAGTGCAGGCTCCAAACAGTCGATGTGGTATCCGTGGTTGCAGAGGTCACATAGTAGCATGGTCTCCTCATCATCTCTTCCCGTGCATACTTGGCACGGTACATCTTCCATAAGCGGCGGGCTGTCAGTACGCATACGCGGTGTAGTCTTAGGTTCTTGGCTGGCCATAGCGGCAGAACGGCCAGATATAGTCTCCGTAGGCGGCGGCAGGTCATAAATCTGTGTTGATTCAATTCCCATCTCCGGAAGGCAGTCCCTGGAAGGGGGTGCATCATCCTCCGGGGTCGTCATGCGGCGTAGGGTTGGTGAAGTTACTATCTCTCCGCGCTGGGTGGTATCGTGCGCGGGTGGCGGGTAAGGTTGGTCCAGGTCCATTTTGTCTCCAGCAGGCGGCATATTTTCCTTGTCAAAGGTCATGGTGTAGCAGCAGTGCATGTGGTTCTTCTCATTATTTTCTTCTTCTAACAGCGGCGGCGGCGGCTCTTCACCGTAGTCTTCTCCAGGGGGCGGCATTAGGCGTAGACGGGAAAGGCAGTCCACATTCCCATGCAAGGTCCCCGAGCGGTGCTGGATGTCAAAGTCATATTCTTGTAGTTCGATGGCGTATCGTGCTAGTTTGCCGGACAAATTACGTGTGGTGAGTAACCACTTCAAAGCTTTGTGGTCGGTTACTATAGTAAATTGAACTCCATAGAGGTAGGGGCGGAATAGCTTCACGGCCCACACTATGGCAAGCAGCTCCCCATCCGTTGGAGAGTAGTTGAGCTCTGCTCCTTGTAAAGTTTTGCTGGCGTATGCGATCACATGGTCACCATCCTCGAACTCTTGGCCCAGAATGGCGGCGGCGGCTCCGGGCTGCCAATCAGTGTATAGGGTGAATTTCTTGCTGAAGTCGGGGTATCGTAACAGCGGCGCATCCACTAGCATAGCCTTGATGGCTTCAAAAGCGGCTTGGCAGTCAGTGGTCCAGTTGAAAACAACCCCCTTTTTCGTGAGCCGCGTCAAAGGGGCAGATATGGCGGCCATGTTGTGCAGAAATCTCCGGTAGTAGTTTGCAAGTCCCAAAAAGGACCTGACTTCGGTCACGTTCGTCGGCGGTGCTGCGTTAAGAACTGCCTCAACCTTGGAAGGGTTGGGCTTTATGCCTTGGGGCGTGATAATGTATCCTAAGTACAACACTTCACTGCAACATAACTCACACTTGGCTGGGTTGGCTCTAAAGCCCACTGCACGGAAGCGTTCAAGCACCAATTTCAAATGAGTGAGGTGGTCCTCAAATGTGCGGCTGTATACCAAACAATCATCTAAATAAATGACACAACACTTGCCTATTAAGTCTTGCAATAGAGTGTTAACAAATCTCTGAAGCGTAGCCGGGGCGTTACGCAAGCCGAACGGCATTGATACAAACTCGAATAAACCTTCTTTGGTGGTAAAAGCGGTCTTTGCACGGTCCTCTGGGGCTACTGGTATCAACCAAAAGGCTGACTTGCAATCAATCTTACTTAAATATTCCACCCCCTGACCTAAGGAATCTAGGGTCTCGTCTATCCTAGGCATGGGGTAGTTGTCACGTCGGGTAACTGCATTTAATGGACGGTAGTCAATACAAAACCGGACAGAGCCATCCGGCTTGCCTACTAACACAGGCGAACTAGACCAAGGAGAGCTGGAAGGCACTATCACTCCAGCCTCTAGCATTTTGTGAACTTCTTCCTCGATCACCTGATCCTCCGAACGGGACAAGCAATAAGGGCGTGTTTTGATGGGGACCGCATCCCCAGTGTCTATGCGGTGGTGCATTAAGGTGGTTCTTTCCTGTACTATACCTGGGGTAAATACGTCCTTGTACTCCTGTAATAATCTCTCAATCTCTTCTTCTCTCTTAGGACCCAGTTTTCGCATCCCGGTGGTGATTTTTAACATGGGATCGGGGTCCTGTTTCATCTTTTCAGTATTTGTTATCTCTCTCAACTTCTGCATACCAGGATCTTCCTTCCTAAGGGAGGTGGGGACACGAACAATTATGACAGGCCATCTGGTAGGGCCATAACGACGTCGCGGACCTGCAGGGTCCTCTCCCGGGGCTGTGAAAAGCTGCACACCAGGAGGGTATTGTTTGATGATCTCAAATTGCTCCATTACTGTAGGAAACCAAGGGGCAGAAGGCCACCATGGTAGCACAAGTACTGCACTAGTGGTAAAGGGACTACTGGTGAAACACGCGAGGCAGTGATTCACAACTCTGTCAATTATCGAACAAGGTGGGTTGCAATATATACTCAAATGGGTCCAGCTCTGCTGTAAACAATCATCCTCAGCGGACCAATACAAAGGTAACTGAGAGTTGTGACCTTGGAGATCACAACATGCGTCGAGGTCAAAAGGACCCCACTGTGTTTCAATTTCTCTAAAAATATTAGTTTCTAACATCCAATCTTCAGTCATGTAAGGATGGGCTGCTAACTCAAGCTCTCGGCCCTCGTTGCTTACTGTCGCATTGTAAATCTCAATCTCACTTTCGGAAGAGAAAGCCTCATGCTCCTCCGAATACTCTTCCTCCTCATCGGAGGGTTCAGTACTAGGATTTTCTCCCTCACTCCCGGAATAAAGGTCTGTTTCTTCCTGGGATTCTTCTGACAGATCGTTCTCAATGTTTATAATTTCGTCTGGTAGGCCGGGTACCCAGGTACCCGTGGGTCGGCGGGATGACCCGCGGGACCATCGAAATCTATTCCTGGGACTCTCGCGACGCAATATCGGTTGCTGCCTTTACTGGCAGGCATGACAGTGATGGGAACTCTCCCCATAATTTGTGGTTCTATTCGAAAAGACATCTCTTGCTTGGCGAAGCTTATCTCGGCGTGAGCCTGATAAGCCAATCTGTTCCAAGAAGTACATCATAAGAAGTCGCTCCACTAACAAATACGTCAATTGGTATTACTAAGCCCTCAACTCCTACAGGGAGCTTGCGAATAATGCCCCAAGGAGTGGACATTTTCCCATCTGCACACGAGTATCTAAGACGTGAAGGCTCAATCTGATCAATTAAATTTAACTGTCGTGCGGCTGATTGTGAAATCATTGTGTTTGTGGCACCAGTATCAATGATGCCATCCTCAAATACTAAGTCATTAATGATTATAGGTACGATGGCAACAGTGGTGTTCACCGGATTCCTTTGCAGGTTTGATTGTGGCATTTGCGTTGAAGGTGACTCCTCGTTGTCAGTCCTGCTAGTTGAGGTAGTCCCTCCAGAAACACAGCTAACTTCCGCATTGGTAGCTCTCGCTGGCGGCGGGTCTCGCTGTCTGTTACGCAGAAATTCCTCACGGGACTCCTTTAGCTCCTTGATTGACTTGTTGAACTCCTCCTCGCTGATGTGGTTCAGGTAGGTTTGTACGGTGAGCTTCATGGGAAGCCCTTTAATCTGCTGAATGGGTTCTGCCGTAGCTGGTGCGATGGCCACTGGTCTCCTGTAGGCGGCGGGACGTGCGGCATTAGGTAGGGGAGGCAATCCTCCAAGGTCCACGTGTGGACGCGCTGCTGGCTCCCTTGCAGGTGCAGGCGGGGGTGCTGCTGGTGTTGTAGGTTCTACTGGTTGTCTCTGAGCTGGTGCAGGCCGAGGGGCGGCAGGCCTTGGTATGTTTCTTGGGTCAACTGTAGTGTCCTCCAGATTGTTGGGGCGGCGCCGAAGCAGCGGTTGGTTTGCTTCAGGTGGACTTTCTGCTGGCCTCTTAGTGGCATATATAGGATACACGGGAAAAGGATCCGTAAATCCATCATACATTATTGTGGCGTGCTCCGGGGGCGGTTGCTCGGGTTGCTGTTCATGCTCCACAAACTTGGTGAAGTTGGCTGTGGGCTGTCGCTGTAGTTCTGCGATTTGAATTCGTAGTCTCTCCATCTCCCTTGTGAGGGTGTCAATGTCATTAATTGGGGTTGGCGCAGGTGCCTCCCTTGGTGGGTTGATTGGAGCAATCTGTCTAGGCGGTACTGCTGGCTGCTGGTTGCGTCGCTCCGGAAAGTCTCGCTGACGCTGCCAATTTCTGTTGTCTCTATTGTTCTCTCTCTGATTTTGCTGCGGCGGCGGGCGTGCTGCATGCTGATCCACATTGTCATCGGCGCGGCGATTCCATTGCTCAATCCTCTCGCGCACCGGCACTTCTATGGTCTGGTTTGAATACATGCCCCCTAAAGGCGCGTGTCCGAATGTTTGTTCATAATCAGCTGCCAATTTTATAATGTCGGCTAACGCTCCTCTGCCGGGGTAGGTCTTTTGAACCCTCTCACGTAGATGTGGTACTAGACCTTTAACAAATAGCTGTGTTATCATTCTGGGTGGCAGAGAGTTCTGCAAGTAACCCACTAATTTCCTAAATCTGTCAGCATAACTCCTAACAGTCTCATGGATTGTTGTGTGCATGTGTCTAGTTTCACCATAAGGGTGTCCTCATCGAGGCCAAATCTTTCGAGAAAAGCCTCCTTGCATTCATCCCAGTCATTAAAGTCATCTTGATTTGCACGAAACCAGGTATATGCTTCTTCACGCATTGCGTGTTTGACAAATCGTAAAACTCGATCGCCCACATGGTTGATCTCAATAAACAACTCAAAGGACTCAAGCCACTGAAAAGGGTCTTCTGTGGGCTTTCCATAGAAAAATTCTAAACGAACGGGAGTTTGTACGTCTGCCATTCTAGTTGTTTAATCAAACAAGGCCTTGCGCTCTAGATGGCCTAACACACTATTAGAGATTACGCTCGTGTGTTCACGACACAAATTAATGTCAGATATGGCTGGTACTGCTACTTACTGTATTGCTGATTCTGCTGTTTTAGCTGGCTGCAGGGGTGCCTGTTCAACAAACGGAGTGTAATCAGACCCCTCCTAAAGGGGCATCCCGTGAACCCAATTGCAATCGTGCAATGCTAGTCTATTGTAAATTTGGTATTACAAGGTTTATTTCTGCTTGTTACATTCACTGCAGTTATAAAATTAACGAATCGTATTACTAAGGTTGCAGTATCTTCAACCTAAACAAGGTCTCACTACCAACCTTGGGCTTCCAGAAGATAAAGGCAATCCTTACAAAGGTACTGTGAATGATCTTTAAATACTACAACAACTGCTACTACAATTTCTTAGATCGATCAAATATATATTCTTCCTGATGCGTATCCAACTACCGCGATCTTTGGGGCTGCAAAGATTTCGATAAACAAACAATCAAGCAATCGCGGCTATGAAATTAAGGTCTTTACTGTTGATAAAATTCACACAAACAGAAATCAAGTGCTGCAATCAATCAAATTGTCTCAACTAACCGTGCAGTACAGACGATGATGTGCTATAAACTGAACTTTCCAAAAGTATGGTTTCGCTTCAAACGGTTGATGCTGATGCTTCTGCTGTCAACTCCTGCGACAAACGGAATGTAATCAAGCCCCTCCTAAAGGGGTATACCCAGCCCTATATGCAGACAAAGCTCAACTGATCCAAGTTACGGTACAACTTTGTACAAGAAACACGGCAAACTTCTGCGCAGAAGGACCAGATTCGGAGAGCCTAGGGTTAACAAAGTTAACGCGCTAAAACTCCCTGGACGGTGCAGCCATACAGGGTTCCGTGCCCAACGGTACCCCCACAAAATTTTTCGGTTAGTTAGCGAGATTCAGTCGGGCTGCGGGGTTATAAATGTAGGTTCGAATCGATTGGTCGGATCGCCACCCGGGTTTGTGAGGCCCCGGGACCTAGCACTTGGGAGGGACTTACTGGACTGCTCCCGGTCTTGCGACCGGTCTTTCGGACGATAACCGCAGGCTGGCTCCGATTGCTTTCAGGCTCGTTCGGCTCCGAGCTGCGGGGCTGGACTCGTGCTGGGTCTGGTGGTTTAGGGGTTATTAGTTTACTAACGGTTTCCTTAAAAGGATTTTATTCTCCAGGATGTGTGTTTTCTTCCTATTGTGTTTTCTTGAAGTTCATCGGGGTCTTCCGGATCAGGGTTTAGGCGGCTTACGGCTACGTCGCGGCTATTGCTCAGATGTTTCTCTGCTGTTGTGAGGACCTAGAATATGACTATTTCAAAGTCTCTGTGGGGTCGGATGGTGGTGTGCGTTTGATCTCGTGGTGAGGTTTGTGAGGCCGTGTATGGTGTAAGTTTGTCGTCTTACTAAAAAGGGTATTGTTCTACTCACGTTTATCTTTCAACTTGACAAGTTAATTATGACAATATTATTTCACATTCAGTAGGAATTTGGGTGTTACCAGGCAAATTAACGGTTATCACCGGGACGATCAATGGCCTAACTCGGCAAGTAAGTGGTGTCACAAAAAGTACTATTATACTGCAAGTGATGTGTTTCAGAAACAATCCAAACAACAGGTCAAACAATCAACATCCCTATTTCGCCGGGGGCCGCGGACAGACACGGAGTTGGGGCGCTATGCTTTACACGCAACTTTCCGAATTATACTGTTGCTTGTGGGCCGGAGGCTGAGCCCCTAATATACACTCCCCTCTAGTAATACGTACAGCTTCCCAAGCCGTATTAACACATGCCCTCACATGATCAAGGGCGGCTAAAACACTGCCAACACATCGATCAGCGGACGGCTAAAAGTCAAAGTTCCTCGTGCCGAGCTGCATGGCACCTACCGAGTACCAAAGTCTCCGCGAACATTCAATTCCAACCGTTGCTTCGAATGAAAGCACCGGAATACACAATTTTGCCCTTAGGACCTAAATCAGGGACAAATACCCCAGTCCAGGTACAAAAGGGTAAAGACAGGCGCCATTTTTCCACGACTTTATGAAACGTCAAATAAGAGCCATAATAAAAGCTGTACAAGTCCGATTGAGGGTCGTTTACTAATCACTTTTGTGGCTACGCCAAATACACACATTGTCAGTTTAAATCAATCGGATGGCCACCAATGTACACGGTCACACTCCAGTTCACGACAAGGTGTTAGTGTGTTCACAGGATGATATACTTGTGAGTATAGTCATAATTTATGATTAATATAACACCTTTGGATCTTTGCAGGTAAGACTAGTTAGTGTGTGTGTTCGTCCGACAGTAGTTTGTAAGTCATTCGATCTCTTTGGCTTGTTAAGCCGACTCCTGAATGGACTCATGTGAATTGCTTTCTTTCTCTCTCACTTGTTGTGAGTAATTTCTGTGGAAGCAATTGCTATACGTGAATTGTTCATGAGTTTGACGCTGTCGACTATGTATGTCTTGGTCAAACTGATTAAGTACATGGATGATATACTTGTGAGTATAGTCATCATTTATGATTAATACAACACCTTTGGATCTTTGCAGATCAGAGTATCCGTGTGTAGATGCTCATTGACAGATCAACATGTAACGTAACTGGTTTGGAAAGATACTGGGCACATAAGGATGCCAGTCTTGTTCATGCAGTTGCATGTGTTTGAAGAGCAGACAGTCGTCAAGGACTGTAGCTGGAGAGGCACGAACTTACGACCTGTCTGCTTGCTTACAGGATACGCCACTGCCCATAACCTTTTACAGTTTATGAGGGATTTCTTCAATGACCCATTGATTACAGATACTTTGCACAAAACAGCATCTGACTTAAAGAAGTTTGTTTCCAAAGTTGCCAAGATGCACCAAACATTTGAGAAACGGTTGGTCAACCCCCTTCAGATAACTGGTTATGGGGACTTGGAGGTGGGCCAGACCCTTTTTGGATCACTACATACATGTCGTGAGTTAAATCATGATGTGTATTTAGTGATCGTTCACGTGAGTAACGTCGGTCACGGTGATCACGTGAAGTCTCAGGCATATCCATCCCACCTGGGCTGTCAGCCTTTCGGATTGATATACTGGGACGTGTATATATATAATTGAGAGAATGTGACGATATAGCAGGTGCCTGTTATACTGAGTAGTCATTATGGATTTCGAACAGAATATGTCCTTTCCTGGTGTCCTAGGGACCGGGATGACTGCGCCCTCGAGTCGGGACTTGCGCGGCTCGAGAGGATTGTGTACTGCTCTAATAAAACCCTCCATCTTGTGCCCTTTCAAGTCCCAGCCCCGCACGTGTTGGTCTGGAGTGGGACTTAGAAGGAAATCTGCTTTTTTACACGTTGTGGGCCCGCTTGAAGGCCAGTTTTAATGTGCAGTTCATAAGCGGCTGCTAAACAGTTCCTTGATGTTTCAGGAATCAGCTCGTACTTTCTAGAAAAGTGGTGACGTGTAATGTTTAGCGTCTCTTCATTGTGAACTTCATGTTCAGAATCTGCTTGATTTAACCAGAACTATCTAGATTCTCTTTACGTGTCAAGTGATCCTGCTTTGTGGATTACGTGGCAGCTCAGAATCAGTTGTAACCTGGGCACTAGAGGAACGTGATCCCTCTGGACACTTCGTTCCAGCGGGGTCCTGAAAGGTCCAGAATCCCCGCGTAAGTTCGGGGAATACTATTTAAGGGCGACCAGCCGTCCTCTAAACGACGCTGTGCTAGGACGTTAGGTGAGGGAAACCTCTGTCGTGAGTCTGTGTAACCGCACAAGTTTGAATCCCAACATTCCTGCTAGCCTCGTCCGTGACCACTGCGTTAATGTGCCTGACCGTTTGTCCTTGAATGTCCTAGTCGCAACTTGATCTAACCGACTTGTCTGTCGTAACTTGTCGTAATTGTGAAGCAACACCTCTGAAACTCAGTGTCAGTATTGTTTTTAATATCGTCTAACAAATCTTAATAGTATCAGTGAGCATTCCACCTTTTTAGCAAGAACCGAAGATCAATAGCGAGATCTAGCCGTACCACCTTCGTGCAGTAATCATCATTCAACCTGTTCCACTACTTATAGTGATCGTTAATTTACCATATAGTCGCTCATACGTTTCACTTGACACGCGCCGCATGTATTTTCGTACGTAGCCGCCGCACATAAGTCGTAACATCACGCACCGTAGTGTAGCATTTCCTAGGGTATAATGCTCTAGTATGGTCCTTGGCATTGCTCTTTGACTTGCCATGTGATCTGGATTCGCAGTACAACCTCGCTCAAGTAGTTCGCTCGGTTGCCCGACTACGCGTCTGTGGCAGTACAGTATAATTCAATCCACCCTGGGTTTAAGAGTACGCTTGCGAATCAATCATGTAACACTCTTTCGTTGCACACCACGAACGTCTCACTGTCTCATAAAAACCTCTTCCGCTTAGTTAACGCTACAGTGGTATCGGCGACAAGAATTAGTTCCTTGTCGTTCGTTCGTGGTGCGTTTCTTTTCCTTTCGGATTGTGATGTCTCGGCATCCTCGTTCGGGTTCAAGGGCTCGTGCACCTAGTCCTGGCATCGCAGAGCCAGATCCATCCATAGATCTTCTTGCTTATGTATATGTAGATCGTTCATGGGTAGATCCTCGTTGTATGCTTAGGCGTTTGGTAGATATCGGTGCCCTGCTCGAAGGAGCCGTTGCATTAGGATCTAGTGTTCCGTCGCATTCCCCTCCAGTTGATACCGCTCAGAGCATTTCAGAGGGACTTGAGATGTTAATTCAGTGCTATCTCGCGCAACCTGCACCTGTGGTCGTGCCGCAGCCCATACCAACGGCAACTCCGGCATCGGCTACAGCCTCGTCAGGTTCAGGGAAGCCCTCGCTCAAGTTGCCAGACCCATCTGTATTCGAGGGAGATCCAATGAAGTTGGATCCTTGGCTTATGCAGACTGAAATGTTTTTGGGGACCTTCGATGTAGGCTTGGCATCCGCTCGGTCCGTGGAGGTGGCTACGACGTTCTTCCGTTGCTTCCAATTACACCTTGAGTTGAGGAAGCACTTTCACAAATCAAATACAACTTGATTTGTTGGACTTCTTTGGTATTACAGCAGTGTGAGGCCTGTTTCAGATGTCTGCCAACTGTTCAGTGACCCAGTATGGGATTCCTGTTTTGTATGGGCTTGGTAATCTGCAGGATTTCTTTCACAGTTGTTGCCATTCTTTCAAGTCCCATATTGTGGATGGGCATGGTTTGTGTAGAGAGTTTCAGACATCCCCCCATGCCAGTGACTTGATCAATCATGTGTGCATGTATAAGAGAGATGCAGCTCCTCACCTTCTTTCTAGTGATGCTCATGTTGTCTTGTTTGTTGATGGTAGTAACAGGGAGTGTACTGTTAGCCAGCTTGTGTCACAGCTACTGCCAGGTACTAGATTGACTGTGCTCTCTTGCCTGAGCCACTGTGAACAGGTGCTGGAAGGGACTACACAACAACAGTCTCATGATGTATTGCTTTCGGCTTCTGTTTTGGATGCACTGGGTCTTACTTCCACCTTTAAGAGCTCACCCCACTGCAGTTCCCATACAGGCTTGCCCTTATATCGTTGCCTGGTACAGACTGGTTGTCTCAGTGTGAAGGAGAAACCCCTGCCGGCAACTTCTTTTGACTCTTTTGTTTAGCTTGACAGTAGACACATTGTGAATGGTCTTGATCTTTCCTCCACTTGCATAGAGTTTGAGGGAATTCTTGCTAGTAGACCTGTCAGGATTTTGTTGGACAGTGGAGCCTCTGCAAATTTTA
>KV908359.1:546367-603867 GCA_002005505.1 Botryococcus braunii
ACAGTCACCTAGCCTCATTCATGGGCGTGGGGAGCGTTCCGGTAACGGGACAGAACACCCACAGCCTGAGCTATATCAGGTCGAGTTGTATTAGCAATATACAACAGAGACCCAACAAGCTCACAATATCTATGCCCGGGAGGCAGTGGAGTCCCAGACCCAAAGCTGGTCTCACCCACTGTAACCTGCGGCATCCCAGACATCACAAAATCTTTACTCATGGGAGTATCGACTGTACGTCAGCATCACCAACTTCTCACACAGTCATCAATCTAGGCACGCAGCTCAGTGATAGCACCGATTCTCTCTATCTCTCAGGATCTGGCAGCCCAAGAATCCTTGACTTCACCAGTCATGAATCTTGAAGCTGCCAACAGCTCCTTTTTCACCCATTCTATCTCTTCCGCACCCATTGCCACAATCAAAAGATCATCAACATACACAAGCATGTATGACAGCTCCCCATCCTCGTGTCTCTTTATGTAAACTCCCGCATCCTCTTACACACTTCATATCCCATACTAGCAGCTTCTCATTCAGGGTCTTGTGCCAAGCCCTGGGAGCCTGCTTCAGGCCATAAAGGGCCTTACGCAGTCTGCACACAATGTTGGGGTTGCCATTATCAAACCCAGGAGGCTGTGTCACATACACCTCCTCCTCTAATTCACCATTCAAAAAGGCGGTCTTTATATCCACCTGGTGAATTTCCATGTTCTTTGCTGCAGCAGTTGCTAGCAAAGTCCTCCTGGACCCATAGCTACTGGTAGGTGCAAAGACCTCATCTACATCAACTCCAGGAATCTGTCTACAGCCCTGGGCTACAAGCCGAGCCTTAAATCTCAACACGTTCCCATGTGCATCAGTCTTCACAGAGAAGATCCAATGCACAGGGATCACCTTGTGTCCCCTGGGTCTCTCAACGTACTCCATCACCTCGTGCGCATCAAGAGAATCTTGCTCCTCTTGCATTGCCTGGCGCCAGAATTCCCACTGAGGGATCTTTGCGCCTCCCTGAGGTTTCCAGGGACTGGCACCTTGGACCACCTCACCCCAGGTATCTGACCCTTTACAGGATTCAGATTGTGATCATGCACAACATGGCTATCCTCTCTAGGCTCACACGCACGTGCTTCCACTACTCTTTCGCTCGAGGTTACTGCGTTACACACCTCTCTGACTCTCTCCCACTCTGCAGGTGTCTGCAGCTTTCTCTCCTTGGAGGATTCACATGCTGCTCCACTCAATCTGGGTCTTACATCACTCATCATGTCCCAAACGCACTCATCACTCAAAGGCGCAGCATAATCTGGCACTGTGCGACACCCTGCAGTGGTGTCTCTCTCATCCACGCTTGTACTCTCACAACACACCTGAGACTCCCCAGTGTGTCCCTCACAAGCACGCAGAGCCTGGCCATCTGAGACTCCCTTTGTCCATCAAGTGTCTGATTGGAAGTCTCCAAACTGACCTCTCTTGCCTCACTCTCAGCGCTTACATGATCAGACATGCCCTCCAGCCTGGCCAAGTCCCATTAGGCTGAGCTTCCGTTGCTTCCCCTGGGCAAATGGCCTCTGACATTCTCCTATTCTCTCCATCACTCACATCTCCATCATGTTCCACAGTGACCTCAGCTGCAGCTCACGTGCTGCTACTCTCTGATCATACCGGCTGCCGGGTCAGCCCGTCTTGCCCTCGGACACCCATGGCCCCAACTTCCATTCGAACACATTCTTGCACATTATTCAAGCGTTGCAGGTGTGACTTGGTCTCCTGGCCTCCTCGCGCCAGGTTCTCCATGTGTCCGAGTACGGACCAGCTGTGGCCGGACTGCGTATGGCTCAGCTCCGAGGAAGTGGGCTCCCCGTCCACGTTGACACTTGTAGTCTCAGAATTCTCACAGGGGTTGATTGCACATGGGTTAGTTGCACAGGGGGTGGTTGCACAGGGGGAGTCAGGTCCGGACTGCTGCACGTTGACCTCTCGGTTGCAGAGAGGCTCAGGATCATCTGAGTCCCAAAAGGACAACTGACCCAAGGACTGCTGGCCCTCCTGTTGTACAAAAGGCAAGGCAAAGGGCTGCTGGACTGCATTTGGACTCACAGGAGACATGGTGCTAAGCCCCACTCTGTCTGCGCCCCTTAAGTGCTCCAGAAAGGTGACGTCTCTGCTTTCTTTCCAAATCCCGTTTCCCATATAAATTCTATATGCCTTTGACACACTGGAATACCCTGTGAAGAGACCAGGGGAGGTCTTAGGCTCAAACACTCCCCTTTGGTGATCAGGTATGTGCACATGTGCTAGACAGCCAAAAGTCCTGAGCAGGGATACATCGGGCTTTACCCCATGGAAGGCTTCATAAGGCGTCTTGTCACGTCCAGTCACAGGTCCCATATTGTACAGGATGCAGGCTGTCTCCACTGCTTCCTTCCAGAGTGACTGTTTGGCAGCTGCATGCAACATGAGTGTTCTGGCCTTCTCCTTGATTGTTCGGTTCATCCGTTCAGCAACGCCATTTTGCTGAGGCGTGTATGCTGCAGAGGTCTCAAATTTAATTCCCTCCTGCGTACAGAAACCCTTCAATGTACTGTTGAGGAATTCTGTCCCCCTGTCAGTACGAATGCACTTAACAGAGCGGTTCAACTGCCTCTGCCAAAAAATCAGGAGGTCTCTGACTGCACTACTGATTGCATCCTTGGTTTTTACTGCCAGGGCTATGACGTAGTGCGTAGCCTCATCCACAATCGTGACAAAGAAGCGCTCCCCAGTAATAGCTGTAGGGGAGATGGGGCCAACTGTGTCCAAATGAATTCTCTCAAGGGGCTCAGTGGCTGCTCTGGAACTGGTTCCAAAAGGGGGACGACTGTGCTTTCCTTGAATGCACGCTTCACATGAAGAGTGACAGTTTGCGCAAGGGGAGAGAGATACAGGGATGCCCAGGACCAAATCTTCAGACTGCAGTCGCCTCATATTAACCTCCCATGGGTGCCCCAGCCTACTGTGCCACAGTGCTCTCAATCTGCAATCATGAGCGACTGGTGCTCTGGCTGTGTTAACAAACACAGAGACAGGGTTTCTGACTGGACTGACCTTCTGCAAGAAATACAGGCCATTTCTCTGTGCAACTGAACAAGACCAGTCTTGAGCGCCACGCATCCCAGTGTAACTTCCCACACTGTCTGTCACAAAACTAGCCCCATCACGTATAGCAGCTGTCACTGAAATCAGATTAGCTGTAGCTGAAGGAACACAATGCACATTGTGAAGCCACAGGGGTTGCTGTTCTGCACTGCTCAAGCACAGGGAACCAGTTGCAATTATCTGTCCCGTGGCATCTGATGTAGCCATATGCAAAGGAATGGGATTTCTGTGCAGGGTGGGGGAATGTAGCAGGGACAGATCATTGACTAGGTGGATGGTGGCTCCACTGTCCACCAGAAAACTTCTCGCTTCTGGCATGACGCGTGTTGGTGTTAAGACATTCAGAGAAATCATGGCAGACATACCAGAGGGTGGTGGATATCCCCCGGGGAAAAAGTTGTTGCCGTTCCCGCTGCCCTCCGGAGGTCGAGCCACTGCAGCCGACGCTTGATTTTGAAATTGCGGAAGCAGATTGGCCATTGCAGCCATGACTTGCTGCAGGTTCTGTTGCATCTTCTCGTCCGCCTCCTTCTTGAGGCAGTTCCTCTCAAAATGGCCTAGCTTGTTGCAGTAGCGGCAGCGCCTGTTGTCACGCCGGTCCCGTCCCTCCACCTTGGTCGATGAAGCTTGGCCCCCCTGGCCTCCAGCTTGGGTCTCCCGTGGGCTTGCAGTCCCTGGTGTGGTGGAGTAGGCTGGTGTGATGGCTGCCCTGGCCACAGGGGTGACTCTGGGGACCTGATCGTTGAAGCCCAGTCCCTTGGCTGTGGTGGAGATGATCTCCCACAGTCCCTCCAGATCCTTCCCAGCAGATGAGGAGAACATCCCAGTCTCCTTCGCTTCCTCTGGCAGGCCCTTGATGATTGCCAGCTTGGCTTCTCTCTCCATGATGGAGTGCCCATTTCGCTTGAGCGCATGGAAGAGTGCCACCTTCCTGTTGTAGTAGTCCTCCAACGTTTCTGTCTCTCCCATGCTGGTGTGTAGGAGCTCCAGCCAGCGTGCTGTTACCTCCTGGTCTGCCCCTCCAGTAAAACGCTCTCGAACCCACTGGTAGGCATTGGCTGCCACTTGCATTGCAGCCAGCTTGGCACCCCACGCCTTGGGGACGCTCTCAATCAGCATTAGGAGCGCTGCTGCATTCTCCTCTGTGTCTGGCATTGGAGCTTCAATGGCTGCCTTGCACCTTTTGAGGCCACAGGCTGCCACATATGCCAGATCCCAGAGTGGAAATTCCACTCCCTCTCTGTCCAGAGTCACTGGACATTTGACATTCGTGGTGACGACGCCACCGGTTTTCGTCATTGCGATGCACATCTCTCCACTCTGCGCAGTGGAGTTTGCTGTCTGGCTGGGTGATGCACTGATGGAGGAGCCAGACCCAGCTGATCCAGACTCCGTTGCAGTGCGCTTACTTCTCGTTTTCATGATCACTTGTCTGCTTCTAGTTTTCATGATCAAGCCAGTTCTTCACTCCAAGCCTTAGATGACTTCCCCTGGAAGCACTTCTTCCTAGCTCTGACACTGAGTTGATCAGTCCCAGAAGTACTTCTGCTTTCCCAGCCCAGTTGCTACTGTACAACAATTCCTTCCAGCACTACAGAAGGAATAATTTTACGTGACTAGCTCGATATGTTTGAACGGCCAGACCTCACTCGTCAGTGAAGCCCGCAGTCTCGAAGCAGGGTCCGAAACCCCTTTTCTCCCTGGAAATCTGTCGTGCGCCACTGCAAGCGTGAAAGCGTGGGCCCATAACCTCAAGCATTTCTGCTTGCGGCGTCACCTGCAGTGATGGCACGACGGCAGCGTCAGTTCGTAGCCTGTGGGAAAAACCGTCCACGCTACAACGTTTCCAGGAACAGCACACAGCACTCTCCAACAGTAGAGGTTGGTCAAGGATACCAACATGCTTCGGACAAGTCTTACAAATGATGTTAACTGCTCTCACTCTTGCTAAAGACCACGTAACACTACGCCTTGCCTGATAGCAGAGTTCAGCACCAAAGAGGCCTTGCGATGTCTACTTTACGTCACTAGAATACAATAATAGTTCATCAGTAACTCAGCAAGGTCTCTTTGTGATGTTTGTACAGTGAAACTATCTTACCGCCACAACGGTGGACTTCAACATAAGTCTCAATGAGGTCAAACATTCAGTGCGCTCTCGTCATGCACTCTCATCAATGCACACAGCAGTAATATCTAACTGGTCTGAATGTTTGAGCACAATCATATCTGGAACGACTTTGAGAATCCTAAACACACCTGCAGTGATGGCACGACGGCAGCGTCAGTTCGTAGCCTGTGGGAAAAACCGTCCACGCTACAACGTTTCCAGGAACAGCACACAGCACTCTCCAACAGTAGAGGTTGGTCAAGGATACCAACATGCTTCGGACAAGTACCGAGCCGTTCCTGGGCTGCCCAGGGATGGCTCGGACAGCAGGGATCCTAAAGTACTACCATATGTAATGTCTATTGAGAACGCATATCGTACAAGTCACGTGTTATGTCATTGAGGTACGAGTATGATCTATACCGTTCATAAAGGGCTATAAAGGCTATAGTTTACACTGCTGTTGATGGCATGTGACAGGGGATGTCACTAAGTACAGTATTGACCAATTCATTCAACACTTTTGCAGGTCTTGTGACACCTGCCAGCGCACTAAGGGGACTGGAGCCGTACCTTATGGTCTACTTCAGCCACTGCCTATTCCGGATGGACCTTGGCAGAATATTTCCCTTGACTTAGTGACTGATTTACCTGTCTGCTGTGGTTTTGACTCTATTGTGGTATTTGTTGATAGATTTTCTAAGTTGTGTGTCTTGGCTGCATGCACTAAAACCATCACTGCACCTCAACTTGCACAACGGTTTGTTGACAGGGTCTTTGTGAGATTTGGAATGCCTACCTCCATTGTGAGTGATAGAGATCCAAGGTTCACTAGCCATTTTTGGAAGGCCTTTGTGAAAATATTGGGTACTGAGATTGCTATGTCTACTGCTTACCACCCTCAGACGGATGGGCAGACAGAGAGAATGAACAGGACCATGGAAGACATGCTGAGAGGGTTTGTGGGTCCCAGGCAGGATGACTGGTGCAAGTATTTGAGTATGGTGGAGTTTGCATATAATAACTCACTTCAGGCTTCAACACTGCAGACACCCTTCTTCCTGAATCATGGGCGCCATCCCCTTACTCCCTCGTCTTCTGCTGTTCCCTCACGTTCTGTGAATCCTGCCGTTTCTGAATGGGTTGAGGGGCTGCAGTCTGCCTTAAAGAGTGCCAAGTCTAACCTTGCCTCTGCACAGCAACGGCAGAAGTCTTATGCAGATAGAAAGAGACGAGACCACCCTTTTAAGGTGGGGGACCAGGTGTTGTTGGCTGCAAGGAAAACCCAGCTTTCACCTGGGCTCTCGTCAAAGTTATCAGCTAAGTATTTTGGGCCCTTTACTATTGCTGCAGCAGTTGGTTCTTGAGCTTTTAGACTCGTCTTGCCTGAGACTGTAAATATTCATCCTGTGTTTCATGTTTCCCAGCTGAAGCCTTATGTGTCTTCATCTGTACCAGTTACTGTTACTTCACCACCTCCTTTGTATGCAGACAAGCGTGGCGGCGTTTATGAAGTGGAGGCCATCATAGCTGAGAAGAAAGTTGGAAAGTCTTGGCGCTACTTAGTCAAATGGAAAGGCTACGATGAGACTGAGAATACTTGGGAGCCTCTTGCCCATGTTCGCCATCTGGCTGATGACGTGGCAGCTGCCCCAGTCCTTTCTTAAGTCCCACTTGCGGGCATCCCTTGATTAAGCCATTTGCGGCTTGAGACTTTTCCAGCCACTTGCGGCTGATGACCCTTGGAGCTTCAACACCAGCCAGCTTGGATCTGGGAGGGAGGGAGGGTGGAAGGGTCTGGGAGGGGGATTCGTGAATTGGGACTTGCATGCATGTCTCTTGGTTAATTGTTTTGCATGGGTTATGTTTCCTTATCCACGGCTCCATTTTGTGATGCACTTGCTGTGGCAGTGTAGCTGCAAATTGTAGTTCCGTGCATGAATAACTTGCTTTGGTATCTTACCCATGAGATACACTATGTGGCAGTTAGTTGTGTATAGCTTGCTGCTCTAGACGATATGCCTTATGCCTTTAGTTGGAAAGCCACCTCAAGCGAAGGTTACACTGCAGTGCAGGGTAACTGGACCTAAGGTTTGGACAAGTGCTAGTCTAATGACTCAACCTAATTGTTTCATCACTGGTGTGAGTGCTGTCTAGGGAGTTCGTCCCCTAAGTTAGAGGATCCGCCTTGCAGACGATAGTCCTTAGAATGTTAAGGTATTCGAGCATTGAGCAGATGAGTCCCTCATCTGTGTCGTGCTAACTTGCTTTGTGGACTTCATCCCCTGACTTGCGTTGTTTCGTAACTATAGGAGGTGTGATTGTCTATAGTTACAGTAAGCAGGGTTCGTGATGCCCCTGTCTTACGTTTGTGGCCCCATTGCCATAAACAACATCTCATAGCTTATGCCAAGGGGGAGGGCATGTAGCATTTCCTAGGGTATAATGCTCTAGTATGGTCCTTGGCATTGCTCTTTGACTTGCCATGTGATCTGGATTCGCTGTACAACCTCGCTCAAGTAGTTCGCTCGGTTGCCCGACTACGCGTCTGTGGCAGTACAGTATAATTCAATCCACCCTGGGTTTAAGAGTACGCTTGCGAATCAATCATGTAACACTCTTTCGTTGCACACCACGAACGTCTCACTGTCTCATAAAAACCTCTTCCGCTTAGTTAACGCTACACGTAGTACCAAGCCGGATCCTGAAAAGGAGCCTCAAACCCTAACCGCAGGATTAGAATAAAATAGTTTAGCACCTTTGAAAGTGAAATATCTCATTTATAACTCCAGTTAACTTCATACTCCAGCCGTCGACCCAAAGTCCGATAGTCCGGCCTGCGCCAGGCCGTAAGCCGGTGATCCCGACTACGAAACCCCGACTAAGACATCCGTGACTTGAACCGCAGCAGTCTCCGATTGTAACCTCCAGCCCTCTATTGGCCCTATCGTAAGTACCAGTAATCCAGTATTCCGGTAATCCAGGTCTCAAGGCCGAATCCTTGAGTGGCGATCCGCATAATTCACCTTGATACAGAAGCCGCAGCCCAGCTATTACTAACCGTAGTTGCATAATCTCTAATTTCAATCAGAAAAAAATTTGTCTACCTTGGGTAACGGGTACCCGGTGAAGGACGTGACAAGAAGTTGTGTTTTATCAACTTATGTGGAGAGCATGTGATATGTGGAGACAGTGTTACAGAAAGGGGATGGTCCAGGGAAGAGCACTGCTGGATCATCACTGTGACGAAGGAAGTTGTCGCAAAGGCTTCGCAATCCTGTCGTACCGGTTTGCGAAGCTCGTAAGCGTCGCAAAAGTTTCGGGTTTTTTCCAACCCGAGATGGGCCCAACTTTTTGCGAAGACTTTGCGAAGGGTTTACGAAGACCCTTCGTATTTCCTTCGTAATCGATCGTAAAATTTTTTTATTTTTTTAGGACTTGTGACTTGAGTGAGTATGCAGCAGACATGCTTCTCATGCACCCAGTATGTGTTTTTGATGTGTCCCAGAAGCCCATCATGCCCTTGTGATGTCTGTTCTCTGAGCACTCGGTGGGGATCAACACATTAATGGTAGTGGATGCCTATATTGGCACCATGGAGTACCACACTGTTAACATGCATGTTACTGCACATATTACTGACATAGTAAATATTGCTCCATGCACGTGGCAGAGTTCACTGGTGAGAATACGACATGTATACGTATGGTGTCATGTCAAGAAAGTTCAGCTGAATAGGAAAAAGTCCAGTACTGCAGTACAAGGTGGGGGACCGTAGCCTTGTGTGGGATTTGAGGCCAGATTTTAGAGGCAGATATACTGCAGTTACATTTGTGTGATGTTTAGGTACCATGGCAGGTCCTTCACATACCCATACGTGGATACACACTGATGTATCTACTAAGCATCAAGTGGCACCTAAACCAGACATATTAAGCTGCTGAGCTAATGCAAACAACTAATTATTGTACAGATTGACTCCATAAGTACACTCTTGAATTTCGGCTGCACACTAGTGTACTGCCATATCCAATTGTCTGCCATATGCAGGCCCCAGGAACAGCAGCCTGTCGGCCTAGCTAGGCCTGGACAGCAATGCACTTCAAAGACAAGCACTTCCAACTTGATTTGTACAGATGGATGCACTGCACTGTCATGCACAGCTCAAACTTCCCGGTGGAACGCTCCCCCGCCCCCCTCTTGTTCAGAAAATGGAAGTGCCTGCCTCCCTCTCTGTCCTACCCTCCTCACCCCAAGGCCAAATGATAAATAAACAAGCGCAGGTTACAGCGCTTTTAGCTGAAAACAGTGGAGCCTTCCCCGCGCATTGATGTCCAGTGCTCGTGTTGGCGCCTTGAGCTGAAGATGTACCTTATAGAAAACATTAGGTCTGCAGTACATCGAAAAAAAGTAACGTGCACACCCTGAACTTCAAGCTGCACCGTTGCCAGCCCTTACTAGGTTTCAACATTTCAATGAATGTGGCAGGCTGCAATGTCCAAGTGTCTGTGGTCCCCTGGCCACAGAAAGGTCACATCATGTCAAGGAACATTCCCCTAAACTCAGTCACTGTAATGGCAATTGCATTGATGGTTCTTATACCTTGTGCTAGCTTGCGCTGACAGTATGCATGTGTGTATGCAATAAATACTTCTCATTATTCGTACGCTCAAACTTCGAAAAAGGGGTCCCGCTATGTGCCAGACATGTTGGAGGAGGGCATGATCCATACACGCTTTCCCAATGGACCTGCCATTACATGCTTGTCAAGCATGTAAGAAAACAAGACAGGGTAATATTCAATCGTAAACTTCCCCACCTCTTCTGCTGCCCACATACTGCCAATGGCCTCCGACTGTAAATGGTCACTGTGCATGTGACAGATGGCCACCTCAACGGCTGACATATGGGAGCCCTCACTTTGATAAAGCACTGAATCAATGCAACAGAAAAACCATGCCTGCCATCTTCTACATACTGAACCAGCACATTACATGATACTCTGGACTTTTGTGGTTTGTAATCCTGAGGGTGGACAACCACTTTCCCCTTTGGACACACACACACACACACACACACACACACACACACACACACACACACACACACACACACACACACACACACACACACACACACAGAGAGAGAGAGAGAGAGAGAGAGAGAGAGAGAGAGAGAGAGAGAGAGAGAGAGAGAGAGAGAGAGAGAGAGAGAGAGAGAGAGAGAGAGAGAGAGAGAGAGAGATGGGGGGGGTGAAGAGGGAGAAGGAGAGGAGAAAGACAGAGGCTTAAACGCTGTACTTGAGTTGATCGAAGGCACTTGGAAGGTAAAACTCTTCACCACCTCTGCTGCCATTCTTCATTCAGCATTGCATGCTACATGCTCTGTATGTACGTTTCCTCTCTGGCATCATGATTGTTTTTTAAGCTAAGCTGTACAAGTTGGGCCCTCAACCAGGAGAGTTCCGCTCCCTCGACATGCAGGCACAACATGATGGGTCACATTTGGGTACACAACAGCAATAGAAACAAGTGCAGATATCCTATGGGTTGCTTGTAGCCGGCTAAACAGGCAACGCAAACCAAACCGCCGAAACCCAGTGAGACCCACCTTGAAGCCTACTGAATGCATCACAATCCAACAAAACTCCTAAACATTCCACGAAGTTAATACCGCGAAGCCATCCATCCAAAACGATTACACAAATATGGGCGAACCGTGCAAACTAGGACTGATCACACTCCAACGTCTTGATGGATTAAGCCCGCTCCGCCGATCCCTCTCGCCAAACGACAGTCGTTGTAAAAGGTAAAATTTAATAAATATGCCACATATCTGCATACTTTCCACTTCCACTGAATTCCGAACGGACCAGCAGGAAGCTGCCGAACAACTCGCCGTACTGTCACGTTACGTGACCCGCGAAATCAGAAACAGACAGTGCGGTTCCGTTCACTGCAATGCAGGAGCCACAAGACACAAACAAAAAATCTAAAGACAGAGAGCTTGGATACATGTGGATGGATTTCTACTCCATCCTTTACCGTTTGGGTGACGACGTTGGGGCGTGCCCCAACGGCTACTTTTTTGAACCTGGTGTGGTTTTTTCCATTCGTCAGAGGCCCGAATTGTGCGTCTGAAATTGTAATAAGCTGGGAATGGGCTTGTGCAGGATTACCTTCAGAACCACCTTGGTTTGGCCAACTAAACTGGGGCCCTGTGGCATCTAGCGCCACAACGCAACTCTGTTACGAGACAGTCCTTCCCAAACTTATTGCAAACGATATGTTGGGCGAAAGATTTTCCCAAATACTGTAAGTCAACCCAAAACAATTTTCGATTAGTGTGTGAGCAGGGTGTATTGTAGTTCCACAAACAGCGTGCTCACTTGGACTAAGATGATGTGCTTTGAAGTCCTAAGGCTCCCTTCAAAGGGGGGGGGAGGGAGTGACTGTGAACTTAATATTGCCAACTGCACGCCTTTATTTTTCTTTTCCCCTCACTCTCAAACCCAACTCTGCACCACCCCTATTGGTATGTGGAGTGTTCATTCATATTTTCTCCTTCATGCTTCCTGGTCTGCTAGCACTGGTCAAACTCTCCCCAGCCCCACATACCCCTTCTGTCATTTTCAATGCCTGCACTTCACCCACTCGCACATGCACCACTTAAGTTCATAAGGCTCAGGCGAAAAGCTGGGCCTGCAGCAGAGTTAACTATTAGAGAAAGCGTTGTACCCCTTGGATGTTTATACATGCACATATGTACGTACAGCGCGTTACCGTAAATATCATTGGTAATAATTTGTCAACTTTTTATTTATCTTCGTACTGCAGCACTTTGCACATGTGCCTGGATGTTTGCTGGCACCAGAGCATGAGTTATGCTACAGCATGAGTGGTAGGGGCAGCAGGCCCAGATTGTTGCTTGTGCCTCATATGTGCTGTGCTTTCTGTGTGTGTGTGTGTGTGTGTGTGTGTGTGTGTGTGTGTGTGTGTCCTGGTCTCATGTGAAAGTGACAGCATGCATGCTGTTACTTTGACGTTTGATCGCGTAGTACGGCTATTATGACTGGGGGTTTATGCGTTACTTATATTTTTCTATTCTGAACATATCTGGGTAATTTATGGGTTACAGCACTTGAGAAATGCCATTGTCATGGGACAGTTTGGAGATAGTGCGCAAGGAGAGGCACTAGAGACAGCAAATCAACCTGGACCACCTCCAAATGCGCCCCCCAACGCCAAGGTACTTCACATATACCTAACCCTTGAATGTTACCTGCCATCGGAACTAGCTCTGTGCCTTTCTTTGGACTCAACTATATGCCTTTACTGGGAAAACAGCCACAAGTCTGGAGCCAGCAGGTCAAGGCGTCTGGGTAACACTTTGGCCCTGGTCAACACATGCTATGTAAGCAGCAGTGTCGGACAGTCCAAATTTGTTTTGCCAGAGGGTGAACACTGCAACAAAGCCTGCCAAAAAAGCAACCAGTCCCAAACGTCTCCCCAAAGGCAAAGGGCCCCCTCCCGCCGAGAAGGTCCTCCCCCCCCCCCCCTCTTCATTAAGATCTGTGTTGCCCAACCTTTTCCCTTGCTAGTATCAGGAATGCACTGGTGTCTCCGTGCCACATGTGTGTGTGTGTGTGTCTGTGTCTGTGTCCGCATGCACGTGTGTGCGTGTGTGTGTGTGTGTGTGTGTGTGTGTGTGTGTGTGTGTGTGTGTGTGTGTGTGTGTCTGTCTAGACAGATCTGTATGTGCATGAGCGTGTGTATGTGTGAGCGCACGCGCATGTGTGAGTGTGGGTGGGTGCGGTGGTCATGCCCGTGCACAGCAAGATGCATCAAACCTTGCAAGTTTATTGACACCCCTGTGCCTTCTGCTGCCAGGAAATGGGGCACGTCTCGGACCCTCAGTTCTCTTGGGAGGAACAGAATAAGAAGGCAGCACGGCACAGGTCATGTGTACATATGAGCTCGCCAAGCAGCATTGGAGTTTCCTCTCCCTTGAGTCTGTCAAAGATAGCTTTACTTCCGCGTATACGGGTGGAAGGGCAATCCTTAGAAATTGGGAGGTATATCATCCTGAACAATGTATACAGTGGTGCACGTGTCGGTATATCATCCTGAACAATGTGTACAGTGGTCCTACGTAGTGCACGTGCTCATTGGTGGATCCCAATGCAGCTGCAACTTACTTGCACATGACAATATTGACATTAATGTCAACAGTGGCAGTCAGGAATACATGTACAGTGTGAGAAGCTTGCACGAGACGAGCTGGAGGTTGTTGTCATATATATGATATGATTGTCAGTCTTCTCACGATATTTACTAGTGCAATAGTAGTGCTCAGGTTGAAATGATAGTAGCTTTGCTACTGGAGGATATTATAATTAGCACTTCATAGTTGTACTTAGCTGCAGAGGCGGATGAAGTAGTTCAGGGAATGGGCTCTGAGAAGGTAACTTCGTATGTAAATTTCCAGTCATTCGCATTTCCTTCGCATATACGTCTCATTTTCATCGTGGCCGATTCGCAAACCCACCGTATAACCGCCGTAAATCACTCTCGAACTCAGCTTCGCAATCATGTCGAGTATCATTCGCAAATCCTTCGTAAAAGCTCCTTCAGAAAGCATTCGTAAAAATAAAAATATCGGCAGAATCTGACAAACCATTCGTAAACCTTTCGCAAATCTTTCATTTGAAATTCGTAAAGTTTTCGCATTTTGAAGCCCCTTTCACAAGACCTTCGACTCTGTTTCGTAAATGCTTCGTAAATCTTCGTAAACCCTTCGTATTTAAGAAATTTAAGAATGAAATACGAAGACTTTCCGAAAAATCCTTCGTCACAGTGCATGAGAGTAGTGACGAGAAAGAGAAACAAATTGAGCAGTCTGCAGTTGTTCAGCCTCAAGAACAGCCACAGAACTTGCAGCAACAACAACCTAAGAAGAAAATGAGAAGAAGGACCCGTGCTGAAAGGAGAGAGAGGAAGGCAGCCAAGATGGTAGCAGACCTGCAGAGCCTTGAGATTAAGAAAGAAATTATGGATTCGGACTATGAGTTTGAATGGGAAGAAGTACATGGCTTTATCTTGTTTGTTGCAACAGAAAAGTAATTCGTACCACTAATTTGGAGCAATGGAGCATTATCTGAGCAGCAATGTTGAACGATATGAGCATTATTGAATATGGTTTTTAAGCAACTTTGAGCAATGTACCTCAGCAGAATTGAGACAAGCACCAAGGACTTGTTGTATCAGCTTTTGAATGGTTTGTTTTGCTTAATTGCAATTACAGTTATTTTTAGAGGAGCACATGATGCCCTCAGCACTTATGACAATTTGGAGATGGTGAGCAAGATACACTTGTGTCAGAACCTAAGTTAAGCATATTGCTCGCGGTCCAAGTGTTTGGTTTATAAATCATTTCAGATTGGCGAGTGTCATGGCAGTTTATTTGGCTTAAAATAGGCTGTCACAGCATCAGTCAGGGCATCATTCAGATTACAGACATTATGAGGTACACAATTGTACAGCTAAGGTTTAGTGCCGTACACATATGGTACAACCTTCCCTTGTTTACAAAAACAAGGACTGATACAGTAGAAACGGCCAAAGGATGCGGGAACAATGGTTACAACTTGTTTGGGCTCCACCTCAGTACCCGTCCAGTCCGGCCCGGTCCTTCCTCTGCCAAAGCCTTATTCTATCCTGTTCTAAGTGTGTCCCTGTCTCCATCGCCAATGCGCCTTGTCAAGTAAGGGGTCACTCCCTTGGCGCGTGAAGTAGCCACTTCTTGGCGTGGAGGAACATAACTCACGAAGGGACCTTTATGGAGGTCCAAATCCTCGTGGTCCGGTCATTTTCCTATAACACGCGACTGTTCCTGTTACACCCTCCCCCCCTTAGCTTGGACGTCACGGCCAAGAGGAAGACTCACTCTAAACAACTACACTACGCACCTAACACACTTGGCAGAGGTACGGTCCTGTCACGTCCTGTCCGCGGGTACTAGTCTGGCGTCCCCAGCCCAAGCCAGACCCCTGTCCTGTCCTGTCTTGTCCAGCCCTGTCCGTATAACAATGTAAAATCTATCCCGTCCATACATAAATTCGCCCGTCCTGTCCAATAGGATTTCTACCCAACGGCAGTGGGGCCACCCATCTGCGTCGGGCGTTACGCTACAGCGCGAGCTAGCACGGATGTCGCGACATTACATGATTGACGTCCGAAACCTGACAAGGGTGAGCAGTCAGCACCGCACGCACCCGAGGTAGACGACACCCTACCTCGACGAGTCCTGTCCAGGGTGAGCGGTCATCACCGCACGCACCCGAGGTAGACATTCTACCCCGCTTACGTCCTATTCATCCGAGTGCGCTCTAGTACTGGGATACCCCCAGGGTACACTCTAAGGGCCAAGCTAAGAGCTTCCAAGGTGGCCCAAGGACGCACCGAGGGGCCGACCCGACCTGCCAGAGCGCTAAGCGCGCCTAGCGCGCTTCCGCTGCTTCTCAGCACTTTTACCACGTCCTTTACGTTTCTTGTCCACCTTTTCTTTTTGTTCCGGCCTGTGCTCCGTGGTTAAATCCCAGTACCGCTGTAACGCCTCCCTGGCGTGTTCTAAGTTATCCTCTGGCTCCCAAGTATTATGAATATCCTGATACCCGGTCCACTTTACAAGATATTCTCGCGCAGTTTTTCGACCTCGTAACTTTCGTTCCCTATGAGCTAGCACAGCCTCGACCTCATACTCCTCTTCTCCATCAATAATCTCAGGTAGAGGAGGAGGTTGTACCGTCCCACCTTCCTTATAAGGCTTAAGCATAGAAACATGGAAGACATCATGAACCCTCAGAGTTTTGTATCACGATGGGAAAAGGCCCAATAAACCGAGGTAAGAGTTTTCTTGTCCGAGTATGCTTGAATTTCAGATTCTTTGTTGAGAGGAGGACAGGTTGGCCTATTTTTAAAATAGGAGCATCTTTTCTCCTCGCGTCCGCATATGCCTTCATGCGGTCCTGCGCAGCTTTGAGACATGTCCGCGCTCTTTCTAGATCCCATCTCATCCTTCGTACAAACTCTGCTGCTGCTGGTACATACTCACGTACAGAAGATGTCACACCTTCATAGACTTCCTGGAAGGGAATCGTGGGATCCTGACCGAAGGTCAATCTAAAGGGAGTAGTGTTGATTGATTGCTGAAAAGTGTTGTTGTAAGAAAATTCAGCCTCACACAAATGTTTATCCCAGTCGTTGTGTCTTCCAGTGACGTAATGACGCAAATAATCCTCCAAGATCCTATTAATTCGTTCCGTTTGACCGTCGGTCTGCGGATGAAACGCTGTAGATAGCGCAGAGCGACAACCGGTCAACCGAAAGAGCTCTTGACAGAAGCGACCCACCCACCTAGGATCTCTGTCTGATACAATGTGAGTGGGAAACCCATGCAAGGTGAAAACCCGGGTCCGTAACAGTTGAGCTATCACTTCTGCACTTGCGTCAGTGGTCGTCGGAGCGAAGTGCGCATACTTTGACAACCTATCAACAGCAACCCAGATAGCGTCATATCCTTCCTTAGTTCTTGGCAGTCCAGTGATTAGGTCCATAGACACTGATTGCCACTTTCTGTCAGGTATTTCTAGAGGGTGTAGTAACCCTACAGGTAAGTGTGCTGGGGCTTTGACACGCTGACACGAGTCACATTGGGCCACAAAGTCAGCCACATCTGAGGCCATCCCTGGCCACCACCAGGAACGTTGAACTAATTCGAGGGTCCTGTCCCTGCCTGGATGACCAACTATAGGTGGTCCATGCAAATTTTCCAGGATTTCTCTACGAAGGTTACGTTCGACACCGTCAGAACTCATATGGTGGGAGGGAACGTAAATGCGCGCACCGCGCTTCCACAAGCCACTATGGAAGCTTAACTTGCGGCGATTTTGTTTACGATGGAGCCAATCATCTATCTCATATGCCTCACTTAAAACCCTTCCCCATCCCCTCAACCCGTCCATCGGCGTGGGTAGGGTGGTGGAGTCTGCAGCCTCCCCAACCCCCATCGCTCCTACTCCGACAGGGGGAGAGTGCTCCCCCAGGGGCCCTGCCCTAGCCTGAACCGACGCCTGAACCCCAGCCTGGGCCCGAGCTAGGGCTCGGACGTGGGCCCCGGCTAAGTGAGGACTCCTAGACAATGGGTCAGCAGGGTTAGTGGATCCCGGCGCATATTCCCATTGGATGTCGAATAACTGTAGAAACTCCGCCCAGTGCGCCCGTCTGGGTGAGAGTAGGGTTTGGGTTTGCAAAAAACTACTCGCGCGGTGGTCCGTAACAACTGTGAAAGTTTGCCCTAATAAGTAACACCTCCACTCCTTGAGGGCATACAACACACCTGCAAGCTCTTTCTCAGTTGTGGAATAATTGCGTTCGGCATTACTAAGCTTTTTACTGAAGTATGCTACAGGTCTACCTTCTTGCAATAGTACTGCACCCACCCCATAGTCACTGGCATCTGAGATCACTTTGAAAGGCTTGCTACTGTCTGGGAGTGCTAGTACAGGAGCATTGGACAAAGTTTCTTTTAAACTTTGAAACGCGTGCTCTTCAGCTTCTCCCCACGTCCAAGGAACTTTGCCAGTGAGCCGGGTTAAGGGGGCCGCAAGCGTACTGTAACCCGGGACGAACTTGCGGAAGTAGTTGGCTAGTCCCAAGAATTGTCGTACGTGCGTGCTCCCCGTGGGTGTTGGCCAGTCCACAATAGTCCGAACTTTGGCAGGGTCAACTTTGATGCTGTCGCGCCCCACGACATGTCCCAAATACCGCAACTCGTCAGCAAAAAACTCACACTTGGATAATTTTGCATAAAATTTTTCCTCTCTCAGCCGAGGATGCGAGTTAAGTGCTCTAAGTGCTGTTCCCTGGACTTGCTGTATACCAACAAATCATCTAGGTAAACCACAACAAAACCCTCTCGAATAAAATCATGAAACACACTGTTCATCAGTCTCTGAAACGTCGAGGGAGCATTCGTGAGGCCAAAAGGAAGCACCAAAAATTCAAATGAACCTAAGGGTGTTCTAAAAGTGGTTTTGGGAACATCAGATTCATGTAATCGCACTTGATGGTAACCTGACAAGAGATCAAAAGAGGTAAAGAACTTTGAACCCTGCAGCTTGTCCAGAAGATCGTCTATCCGTGGCAACGGATATTTGTCCTTCCTTGTTAAGTTATTAACTGCCCTGTAATCTATAACCATTCGGAATGTTCCGTCTTTCTTTCTCACAAACAATATGGGGCTACCATACGGTGATGCACTCGGCCTGATGAAACCCTGTGCCAGTAATTCCTCAACCTGCCTCCGACACTCCGCTACTTGTGGTTCAGCCAACCTATAAGTGGGGCGACAGGGCGGCGTATGGCCGGGTGTCATAGGTATAGTGTGCAAGATGCCCCTGTCTGGAGGTAAATCTGGCAATTTCTCTGGAAAAACATCCAAAAACTCTAACAACAATTGCTTCAAGTCCTGTGGCTTGTCTTTCATACCCTCAATAACACGCCGGGAGTTTTCGTTTAAATTTAGGCCGGTGGCTCCGCTGTCTTCGTCCCAAGGATTATCCCCCTCTGTAGTTGCTACTGCAATCCTATGGAGATAGTGTATTGCACAAACTGAGTCCTGTCCACTCCTTGCCTCTCGCACAACCCCCAAAAACCCTGGACAACCCTTTCGCATAGCCCGCCTAGCTTGACCTTCACTTATAACATTCACTTTTTGCGCCGGTAAGGTACCTCTTTCACTAGGGGGCAGCGGGTTGAGGAGTGTAATTGTAAAAGGTTATGGGCAGTGGCGTATCCTGTAAGCAAGCAGACAGGTCGTAAGTTCGTGCCTCTCCAGCTACAGTCCTTGACGACTGTCTGCTCTTTAGACACATGCAACTGCATGAACAAGACTGGCATCCTTATGTGCCCAGTATCTTTCCAAACCAGTTGCTCGACTCATGTTGATCTGTCAATGAGCATCTACACACGGATAAGCTCCTGACGGCTGAAAGCAAGTACCTTCCTATACTCAATCAAGACTCCGTCCCTTAGCTGTTTGGGAGACTTGATTGTCCACTAAGATGGTTCACTTACAAACAAGCAATCAAACATGAACACATTACCAATACACACCCTGCGTCACCGCACCTGTAAGCAAGCAGACAGGTCGTAAGTTCGTGCCTCTCCAGCTACAGTCCTTGACGACTGTCTGCTCTTTAGACACATGCAACTGCATGAACAAGACTGGCATCCTTATGTGCCCAGGATCTTTCCAAACCAGTTGCTCGACTATGCGATGATCGCAGCTTTAATAGTCCTTTCACACTAACGCGTAATCTAAATCAGATTGTACCTTATGTTCGAAATAGACCTCCTCCGAACGTGTCTTGAGGTACCTTATGTGGATAGTGGACCCGTATCCTAATAATGTACATTTGAAGATCATCTAAAGCACAAGGCATTCTATAATGTATGTTCACAACTCAACACTTCCCCTTGCCTGCATGCTTTATGTGTATCTGTAAACTTTTGTGTTCGGCGTTCCCTGTATGACCCGGCACGAGGGTGTTAAGCCCCGCCACACTCTTGTTGTTCGTAGAGAAACAAGCAGTGTCGTCTGTGAATGAGGAGACTTGACTGGCAACAGTAAAGTAGCAAACACCCGAAGTGCTTTTGATGTCCCAATCAAGTGTTACAATGCTTATTGCTTTCTCTCGTCACTCGGCAATTCAAACTACTCTATCGACAACGTTACTGATAGTCTGCATTACCAATGTCCGATGAGCTAAGCAATTACACCTTTCTATTGTACCTTATCTAGACCCTTCCTAATCCATTGTTCATGTTCATATGATGTCCTGACAGCAGTTTACCTGTATGACCCGGCACGAGGGTGTTAAGCCCGGCGACACTCTTGTTGTTCGTAGAGAAACAAGCAGTGTCGTCTGTGAATGAGGAGACTTGACTGGCAACAGTAAAGTAGCAAACACCCGAAGTGCTTTTGATGTCCCAATCAAGTGCCTCAATCCTTCGAGCCAGGAGCATATAGCCTTTCGAGCAAACCGTGTCCGATTACCTCATCCTTTCTTATTAATGTGCAATTGGTCTAGATTGGTTCTGGCAGAACTCCTGGGTTCTGCCACCGATTACTCATTCTAATAACTGTTCTCCTGGTAATTGAAGATGATCTGGCCACTATTACTCTTCTGAGGGAAAGGCACCAAAATGTTCTGTACTATTATAACACTTCCCCTTGCCTTTTCCTCACAAGAACTTGGCCAACCCCAGAGCCTCACGATGTCCCTGAAACACCTGCCTTGTCAAAGGCTTCGTGAATATATCTGCTACATTCCTTGCAGAAGGAACGTATTTCACATCCACCTGACCCAATGCAATAGCTTCCCGTGCAAAATGGAAGCTGATTGCGATGTGCTTGGTATGCTTAGAGAACACTGGATTTCTGAGATGATTGATGCATCCCTGATTATCACAGTGGATCTTCACAATCCATGGAGAAATCCCAATTTCTTCCAGGAATCCCTTCATCCAATTTGCCTCTTTGACAGCTGCACTTGCCGCCATAAACTCAGCCTCTACAGTGGATGTGGCCACTGCAGACTGCTTTTTGCTTCCCCAAACTACTGCTCCTCCAAACACACGAATTACGTAACCAGTAGTGGAAAACCTGTGATCCTGATCACCACCATAATCTGCATCCACAAAGCCCTCCAGCTCTGTGTCCTTCCCTCCAAGTACTAACACAAGATCCTGGTAGCCATCAGATATTTCAACACTCTGATGGCTTCATTCCAGTGAGCAGTGGTGGGAGTAATCCTATACCTGGAAAGCACTCCCACAGCCTGGGAAATATCAGGCCTTGTGGTGTTGGCAATGTACAACAGTGACCCAACCAGTTCACAATATCTGTGACCTGGTGGTAAGGGACTCCCAGCTCCAATGCTGGCACTGTTGTCCTTAGACATCGGTCGCTGTGTGGCCACAAAATCCTTAGTCATAGGGGTGTCAGGCCCCACAGACTCCAGATCCAGCCCAAATTTCTCAACTAGGGCATCAATCTTTGGGATGCAACTCAAAGAAATCAACCCTTTCTCTCTATCTCTCATCACTTGGCAGCCCAAGAAATCTTTCACCTCTCCTAGATCATGAATGGTGAATTCCTGCTTCAGCAACCCTTTCACTCTCTCAATCTCACTCATGCCCTTCGAAACTATCAATAGATCATCAACATAAATCAGCACAAAGGATTTCCCTCCATCCACAGAACATTTCACATAGACCCCAGCATCACTCTTGCACACCTCATACCCCATGGTATGTAGCTTCTCATTAAGGGTCTTATGCCATGCCCTTGGAGCTTGCTTCAGGCCATACAGTGCCTTCTTCAAGCGACACACAGTGTTTCCATCCCCACTCTCAAACCCAGGAGGTTGTGTGACATAGACCTCCTCCTCTAATTCACCATTCAAAAATGCAGTCTTGACATCCACCTGGTGAATTTCAAGACCCTCCTGTGCAGCTACTGACAGCAAAGCTCTTCTAGACCCATAACTGCTGGTGGGAGCAAAGACCTCCATTACATCCACTCCTGGAATTTGCCTACACCCTTGAGCCACCAGCCTAGCCTTGAATCTAAGCACATTACCATGAGCATCCATTTTCACTGAAAAATCCAGTGAACTGGGATTACTTTGTGACCACGAGGTCTTGGAACAAATCCATCACCTCATGAGCATCCAAGAATTTTGCTCTTCCTGCATAGCTGCCTTCCAGTATTCCCACTGTGGGGACTGTTGGGCCTCCTTAGACTGGAAGGTACACTAATCTTCCCAAATCGCACCCCAGTGTGCTTCCCCTGATCTTGCTTACTCTTACCCTCACTGTTACCCACTACTCTTTCGCTGAAGGTCGCCGCACTGCACGTGGGCACAGATTCAGATCTCCCCCTCTGCTCTTTCTCTCTTTGAGACTCACAGCTTGCCCTCTCAAGCTTGCTGTCTGACACTCTCACATCATCCTCCCAAACACAATTACCTCTCGGAAAGCTCTTGTAATTGGGGGAGTTCTCACACTGTCCAGGCTTCCGATTCACCTCCTCAGACACACTCTCACATGGCTGACGGTTTGCAGTCCCGTCTGGACTCTCACAGGCATTGGAACCACTCTGCATTGCATGAGCTCTTGGTCTGTCTTGATGCTGCGCCCATGTCTCTCTCTCTCTCTGTCTGCTCCCTACTAGACATGAGCGCTGGGGCGCAGGCCCAGCAGCACACTCCCATGCATGGCCCACACTTGCGTGGCTGGCACCACATTGTCCTTGGGCATCACAGAATGAATTCTCATCTCTAACATTTCTCTCAGGCACTGAGCAGGTCCCACCCATACAGCTCAGCTCACTTGGACCATCTGCAGTCTGATCAGAGACTGCCCCCCTCTCATCTCTTACAAGTGAAACAGGTCTCTCGGTGTTCTGGCCCAATTCCTGCACTTCCCCTGGTCCCAGTGACTCTGTGTCACCATCAGTCAACCCCTCTCGCTCACAGCTCTCTCCCTTATCCTGTGCCAGCAGGATCTCTCGAGCCGCAGTTCGTTGCTCATATCGTTGAGCCCGCGACAGTCCGTCCAGGGGCGGAATGATCGTTGCCGGATGAGTGTTGCGCAGTGACTGCTGTGTTCGCTCTAATATTAGTTGATGTTGCCCGCTGTCCGAACTTCCTCGCGCCAGTCGTTGAATTGCATCCAGAGCCCCGGACTGATCCAAGTCCGGCTGCTGTTCTCCCGTGCTGGATTCAGGAGTCACATCGGGAATGCCCTTCTTCTGGGAAGGCTTCCCCTGACTAGCAGGCTCAGTTGCAGCCTGGTCAGAGGGTACTGGGGAGGAGCTGTCAGGTCTACTGCTGGAGCATGGGATGCTGACAGTCTGGTTCTGCGTATGGCACTGTGGCAAAGACACCACTGGGTTGCTGCTGTGCATCTGCCCTGGTAAGTCCTCAGGATAAGAGAACTGCTGAGGCTGATCAGGGAGAACTGCCATTCCCACCCGAGTAGCTCCTCGAATGTGTTCTACAAATTGGACATCTCTGCTCTCTCTCCAGATTCCCCCTCCCATATAGACACGGTATGCCTTTGACACTGGAGAGTAACCAGTGAACATCCCAGCCACAGCCTTTGGTGCAAATGCCCCCCTCTGCTGATCAGGAACGTGCACAAAGACAAGGCATCCCCATGTGCGCAGCAAGGATACGTCTGGTTTATATCCCATGAACATTTCGCAGGGAGATAGGGGCCTGCCTGTGCTGGGTCCCATATTTAGGAGAGTGCATGCTGTCTCCAGGGCTTCCTTCCACATAACAGGGCTAGCTGCAGCAAAATTGAGGAGGGTTCTGGTGCGCTCCTTGAGGGTTATGTTGGCTCTCTCCGCAACTCCATTCTGCTGAGGGGTATATGGGGCAGATGTCTCCAGCTTAGTGCCCTGGGATGCACAAAATTCCTTGAACTTGGCATTTAGGAACTCTGTGCCTCTGTCACTGCGGATGCACTTCACTGTAGTTTCTTTCTCAGTTTGCCAGTACAAAATTAGGTCTCTGACAACAGCTCCAATTACATCCTTTGACTTCACTGGCAGCACTGCCTTCCACCCAGATGCCTCATCAGTTACAGTTACCCAAAAGCGTTCCCCAGTGATGGCTGCTGGTGCTATGGGGCCCACAGTGTCAATGTGGATTCTGTCAAGGGGTTTCTCAGCAGGTCTAGAGCTTTCACCAAACGGGGGACGTGCATGCTTCCCCTCAATGCAAGCTTCACAGTACTTAGGACACTTCTCACACGGGGACAATACTGTGTCTAGGCCAGTAACCAGTTGCTCACTGCTCAGGCGTTTCATCCACGGGTCTCCTGGGTGTCCCAATCTGCTGTGCCACAGGAAACGTTTGGCACAGTCATGGCTGTAAGCTTTGGAACATTTCTTCTTCAGAGCAGCTGTTGCTGAACAAGGGACCATCACAGGTGCTACTGGGAGACAGTTGTGGATATAATACAGGCCATTCTTTGGTTTCACAGGCATCTGCCACCCACTCGGTCCTGAGGCAGCAGTGAATGCTCCAAGTCTATCTGTACTGAACCGGATTCCATCACGCAGAGCAGCAGATACTGATAAAATATTGGTGGTAGCGGAGGGAACACACTGGACATGATGCAGCCACACTGGAACATGCTGAGAGGACATGAGACACACTGACCCAGTAGCAACGATACCCCCAGTGGCATCAGACGTAGCGAGCAGCAGTGGAATGGGGTTGTCATGGACTGTAGGGGCATGCAGCAGGGACAGATTGTTCACAAGATGTACAGACGCTCCACTGTCCACAAGCCAAGACTGTTTGGACTGTTGGTGTTTACTGCCATCCAGCACATTATATGATACCACGTATGGCATACCTTCTGAGGGAGGAGAAGGTGAGCCTGGAGGAGGGTGCAGCAGTGGGAACGCTCCAGTGCCAGGGAATGCATGCTGCACGCTGGGAGGTGGCTGAGCTGCTCCAGGAAACTGCCCTTGGGGCCACATGGCTGTCAGTTATTGTACAGCTGCCACCACATTGCGTTGTGTCTCTGCATCCCTTTGGCGTTTACGGCAGTCTCTCCAAAAGTGGCCTTTCTTGTGGCAGTAGTTGCACGTGCCTCTCACTTCTCCCCTTGATTCTGTGTCTGCTGGCTGTCTGGAGGGAATTGCCCCACTAGTGGAGGGAACTGGGGCTGCCTCCAGTTGAGCAGGCATTGCTTTCATCACCATGGCAGGCTGTTCTCCATCATCGTTGTAGCCAGAGGCCTCGGCTGTGGTTAAAATGAGAGCTGCCAGTTGATCCAGGGGATAAGCTACTGCAGTGGGTAGCAGCCCGGGAGGATTGGCTGCAGCTGGTAGTCCCTGCACTATCTGAGTGGCCACATGACCATCCAAGAGGTCATGTCCATTACGTTTCAAGCAGCTCTTGAGGTTTATCATTCTGGACACGTACTGAGAGATCGTTTCTCCACGTCTCATCCCTCTAGACATATCCTTCAGCCAGTCTGCATTGGCTTGAGTGTTGTAACCACCCACAAATTTCTTGCAAATGAACAGATATGCATCATATGCTGACGGTTTACTTGACAATTCCCCCAACCATTCCTCTGGAACTGACTCGTACAGCAGGAGCATTGCAGCCGCATTATGGATAGTCCCAGGCATGGCAGACTGGATGGCAGGAAAAGAACCCTTAGCACTATTGGCTGCAGTAAAGGCATTGTCCCATACCACAAAATTGGTGCCATGACGATCCAGCTTAATATGCACCTTAACCTGGGTGGCGATGACCTTGGGAAGTACATCTCCCTCACCCCTTGATGTGCTGGGCGTGCACGGACTTCGCGTGGGAGACGAGGTAGACTCTTCCTCTGCTGACTGCGATTCTTCACCAGTGCGGGCACCTTTCTTAGCCATGCTGCAGAGCTTGTCAGTCTTCGCTCCTTTCTGACAGTCTGGAGTCTCCGTCCTCGTCCTCACTGTCGTCCTCTGTGTCCCACTCGTCCACGTGAAATTCGCCTCCGCCGTAGAGAATTAGATGATCAATGAAGTCGTCTCCCAGGCTGCTCAAAGCTAGCTCAATCGCTGCGTAGGCAGCTTTCTCTGTCCAATAAGCTTCGTGCGATGGACCTCCCGTTTGCTGTAAGCACCTCTCAAAAATTGCTCGTGTCAGATATCCTGGCTCTCCGTTGATGAAAGAGATTTCCCAAACGGTGAATTTATAAGCTGGATATATCGGGAAACGCTCTCGGAACCACTGAGGTGGGGTGAGTGCTCCTCGTCCGTGTGCTTCGTGGACGAAGTCCTTCACTAGAAATACACGTTCGTCTATCGTCCGTGGGCCTTTCTCTCCTCCTGCCTTTCTTCGCTCGTTATATGTTGGAGGAGGAGGTGGAGGTGGAGGAGGTCTACTTCCGCCCGTGCTCATACGTCCGGTTTGTCGCGTTCGCGCCATCGCAGACTACTTTGCCCAAGTCATACATTTTTCATGCCTCAGCAGAAAAGCTGTGGGCCCATAACCTGTAAACTTTTGTGTTCGGCGTTCCCTGTATGACCCGGCACGAGGGTGTTAAGCCCGGCGACACTCTTGTTGTTCGTAGAGAAACAAGCAGTGTCGTCTGTGAATGAGGAGACTTGACTGGCAACAGTAAAGTAGCAAACACCCGAAGTGCTTTTGATGTCCCAATCAAGTGTTACAATGCTTATTGCTTTCTCTCGTCACTCGGCAATTCAAACTACTCTATCGACAACGTTACTGATAGTCTGCATTACCAATGTCCGATGAGCTAAGCAATTACACCTTTCTATTGTACCTTATCTAGACCCTTCCTAATCCATTGTTCATGTTCATAGGATGTCCTGACAGCAGTTTACCTGTATGACCCGGCACGAGGGTGTTAAGCCCGGCGACACTCTTGTTGTTCGTAGAGAAACAAGCAGTGTCGTCTGTGAATGAGGAGACTTGACTGGCAACAGTAAAGTAGCAAACACCCGAAGTGCTTTTGATGTCCCAATCAAGTGCCTCAATCCTTCGAGCCAGGAGCATATAGCCTTTCGAGCAAACCGTGTCCGATTACCTCATCCTTTCTTATTAATGTGCAATTGGTCTAGATTGGTTCTGGCAGAACTCCTGGGTTCTGCCACCGATTACTCATTCTAATAACTGTTCTCCCTGGTAATTGAAGATGATCTGGCCACTATTACTCTTCTGAGGGAAAGGCACCAAAATGTTCTGTTACTATTATAACAGTATCTTCTCAAACCTAGTGAATCACGATGACCAACAAACACGGGCTTAGCAAGTGGCTTGGTCATAATGTCAGCCACATTTCGAGCAGATTCTACATAGATGATATCTACCTGCCCAACTGCCATAGCTTCCCTAGCATAGTGGAAGCTTACTGCAACATGCCTTGTGATTTTGGAATAAAGGGGGTTCCGTAAATTGGAAATGCATCCTTGGTTGTCACAGAAAATTTTGACTCTCCAAGGTGCAGCTCCAATCTCTTCCAAGAAGCCCCTAAGCCAGTTGGCTTCCTTCACAATATGGCCGGCTGCCATAAACTCGGCTTGCACAGTTGAGGTAGCAACTGAGCTCTGCTTCTTGCTTCCCCAAACCACGGCACTACCATAGACTGATAGAACATAGCCAGTGGTGGAATACCTGTGGTCCAGGTCCCCAGCATAGTCGGCATCAACATGGCCTTCTAGCTCAGGCCCCTTTCCACCCAGAGTAAGAGCTAATTCTCTCGTATCTCTCAAGTACTTCAGCACTCGAATGGCCTCATTCCAGTGTGAGGTAGTGGGTGTCATTCTATACCTTGACAACACTCCAACAGCCTGAGAAATGTCAGGCCGGGTCGTATTGGCAATATATAGCAACGATCCAATCAACTCACAGTACCGATGACCAGGTGGCAGTGGGGTACCTGCCCCATGTGATAAACCATCTGAGGACTCGGGTCTGCTGCTAGCCACGAAGTCCTTGGACATGGGGGTATCAACCACACGCCCATCATCAGCAACACCAAACTTTTCCACAAGAGCATCAATCTTGGGAGTGCAACTCATGGAAATAGTGCTCTGAACTCTATTGCGTAGGACCTGACACCCCAGGAAATCATTCACCTCTCCCAAATCATGGATGGTGAAGTCCTTCTTCAACAACTCTTTCCCCCACTCAATCTCTGCAACCAATCTGGCAACTATGAGAAGATCATCAACATAAACAAGAATAAAGGACAGGTTGCCATCAGGGGCCCTCCTGATGTATACACCCGCATCACTCTTGCACACACTATACCCCATCACGCTCAACTTGTCGGTCAAGGTCTTGTGCCAAGCCCGTGGGGCTTGTTTTAGACCGTATAGTGCCTTCGTGAGCTTGCACACAACCCTCGTGTTGCCATTCTCAAATCCTGGTGGTTGAGTCACATAGACCTCTTCCTCCAACTCTCCATTGAGAAAAGCCGTCTTGATATCCACTTGGTGGATCTCAAGATTCTGTGTGGCAGCCACTGCCAGCACAGCCCTCCTTGCCCCATAGCTGCTGGTGGGTGCAAATACCTCCCCAACATCTATCCCAGGGATCTGTCTACACCCTTGGGCAACTAACCTCGCTTTAAAGCGAGTAACATTCCCATGTGCATCAATTTTAGTGGAGAATATCCAATGGACAGGAATAACTTTTTGTCCATGTGGTCTGTCCACATACTCTAGAACCTCATGGGTATCAAGGGAATCCATCTCTTCCCTCATTGCTTGTTGCCAAAAATCCCACTGAGGGGAGCATTGGGCTTCCCTCAGGTTAGATGGCACGTGAACCTTTCCCAGCTTGACATAAGGTACATTTTGTACCTTATGCTGAGACTCTGCAGTACTGTCAGCACTCCTGGGACTGTTGTCTTTTATATCCCTCTGATCCTGGTTCCCAGAATAAGGTACATTTTGTACCTTATGTTGAGATCCTGCAGTACAGCCAGAACTGCCAGAGCCCTCCCCAACTCTCTCTCTTGAACTGTCAGACTCATGCGCTCCACCATTACAATCTCTCACCTTTCTCAATGCAGGTGGAAGCAGCAGCTCTCTCTCTCTCCTGGACTCACACCTAGGTACACTACTCTGACTTTCCTGAGCTGCGCCTACTGTGTCAGGCTGCACCCCATAAGCATGACTGGTTCCCAGCTCAACTTGACTACGTGCTTCCCCTGCTGCTGGCACTTCTAGCCCACTACTCTTCTCGCTAACATCTTCTCCAAGCATAGCCTCCCCTGTCTCAACCTGCCTCTGCAAATCAGGGAGACCTACCAAGGGTGGCTCACTCACAAGTACCTGGCCTGAGCCAGGGTCATGCATGGGGACCCCAGAGTTTAACGAAGTGAGACGTGTAACTAAGATTTATAACAAGCTAAGCAAGGGTATCAGGCAAGGGTGACACCGAAGGTAGAAATCGAAGTTCCAATCCGTTACAAGTTCGCAGCCCTCCTCACGCAGGTCGTCCGAGTCTCCAAAGAACAATATATAATGAACAATATAGGACTTTCTAGATGCCCCGCTTGTTGCAGAAAACCCAAAAGACAATGATAACCACCCGAGTTCCTAGTCCACCTATGCGCGGATCCGGCTACGTCGTCCCTCTACGAGATGCTCTTGCGAGCATAACGATATGGATGACGAGAGGAGACCCACTAGGATATTACAGTCATTTTCCTACACACAAGGACAACGAGATCTACTCGTATCCCAAAGGGCACGAAGAAACATGAACTACGCGCACACCATTACGAACATTATGCTTACGCGCACATCCTACGCGCAGGGGACGTGAGACGCGTCGCGCTGACGCGGCACCTCACTACATACTCCCCCCCTTATTCCTGTGCGTCCCCGCGCAGAAGGCAGAGCGCAACAACAAACAGACAAGACAAACAAAGGAACAAGACCTTCCAACATGCGGAGACTCAGACTTAGACCTACGGGCAACCCGCCTCCCGTGTTGCCAGACCCCAGCCGAATGCTGCGTATCGGGGTCCCCACCATAATGCAATAAGAACAAGGATCAGGGATGACTAACAGAACAAAAGACAAAACACTGAAAGAAAAACGAAAGTCCACATGATGAACAGCCAAAATGAGACACAAGGGCAGAGCTAAAAGTCCAGATGTCCAAAAGTCCAGAGTCCAAGGGGAGTCCAATTTCCACATATAGTCCAGTATTACGCCAGTATTGCACCATATTGATCAGGTGTGGTAGTGAAGTGAAAAGGCCATACACCTAATGTGCACAAAAATCTATCCAGGTAAGGGACCCATGGTCAACCCTACCTGGTAAGGCAGCCTTACCCTAGCCTATCCAAAGTCCATATGGCCATACAGAGAGACCCCTCCAAGGAGGGCCAACCGGTCGACGGGACCCTAAGGGTGGACCCTAGGAGTCGTGCCCTTGGGAGGCAATGGCGGGAGCCCGTGACTCTCTCTGTATTCTTCCACTTTCTTGTGGCAACAACGCGTGACCTGTGCAAGTTATTTCCAGCTATCCTCATTTGGCTCGTTCGGATCGTCCAGAGTGCGGCCGCGTTCGCCAGTGAGTGGCTTGTGATCCACAATGCCACCACACCCGGGATCCACGATACATCCACACCCATGTCCTTAACAATTGTGCTAGAGTATAAGCATCAGCATTCATTGTTGTAGCAGCAAAATGAGCACACTTGTTAAGCCTATCCACGACAAATCAAATAGCATCATTTCCACTTGGGGTCTGTGGGAGGTTGGTAATAAAGTCCATAGACACACTTTGCCACTTCCTTGCTGGTATTTGTAAGGGGTGAAGAAGACCAGCAGGCAAGGTATTCCGAGCCTTGACTCGTTGACAAGAGTCACAATGAGCAACATAGGCTGTGACATCCTCATACATTCCCGGCCAATACCATTCCCTTGTGACAAGCTCGTACATGCGAGTTACTCCAGGGTGACCAACATGAGGTGGATCATGTAAAGCTTACAAAATTCCACGTCGTAGGTTCTCCACGACAAGTTCCCCATCTTTCCTTTCCTCAAACAATGCAGGAACATATTTCCGTCCATTCCTCTCCCAAAAGCCTCCCTTTAGACTAACCTTCCTTCTATTCGCACGCGCTGCCAACCACGGATCGTATGTGTAAGCCTTCTCAAGTTTGCCAAGTAGGGATTCGTACCCATCGGTCTCGCGGGTAAGCTCACTCGGGCTGGCCAACCCGATTTGCTCCATCGTGCCGAGGGAGCTTGGGGTCTCGTGAGCGGGCCCCGGGAGCGTGACCTTGGGCACCTTGCGGACCCGAGCTGTGAGGGTACCCTCGACATCCCGGCTGGAGGGGGTGAGGGAGTCCGGACTGGTGCGCCGACGCTTGCGCCGGAGGGCAGCCCCGGCCACAGCAGCCCCATTGTCCCTCCCCCCAGGTCCAGGGTGTTGAGTGAAGTGACACCTGGAGAGCGGATCCGCAATGTTGGTCGTGCCCGGTTCCCATACCCATTCAATCTCAAACTCCTGCAGGCGCTCGGCCCACCGAGCCCTCCGAGGACTAAGCCCCACCTGTTGACCCAAGAAGGTGTTGCACTTGTGATCCGTCACCACCGTTACTGGCTTACCTAACAAATAACATCTCCATTCCGTGAGAGCATACACTACAGCCAATAACTCCCGTTCCGTGGCACTGTAGTTCCTCTCGCTTGCTCCCAACTTTTTACTGAAATACGCACAAACCTTCCCATCTTGAAATAGCACAGCTCCCACGCCGTAATCGCATGCATCGCACACTACCTTAAATGGCCGACGTACGTCCGGGAGTGTTAAGATAGGGGCACTTACCAAAGCTTCCTTTATGTTGTCAAATGCTTCCTGTTGTTCCTGTCCCCACTTCCAAGGTGCTTTTGCCCCAGAGAGAGCTGTCAATGGGGTTGCCAGGATACTGTAGTTCTGAATAAACTTTCGAAAGTAATTAGACAACCCAAGAAACCTCCTAACTTCCGTTACGTTTGTGGGCGTAGGCCACTCCTGCACCACCTTGACTTTATCCATATCCACTTCCAACCCATTTTCCCCAATGATGTGTCCCAAGTATTTCAATTGTTTCTCAAAGAAAGAGCATTTGACAAGTTTTGCCAGGAGTTGATGTTCGCGTAGACGGGTGAAAACTCTGTCCAACTGCAGAAGGTGTTCCTCTTCCGTTTTGCTATAAATGAGCACATCATCCAAGTATACAACCACAAAGCCTTCCCTTATAAAGTCGTGAAAAACCTCATTCATAAGCCGTTGAAATGTCGCGGGCGCGTTGGTCAAACCAAAGGGAAGTTCCAGAAATTCGTACAAGCCAAAAGGGGTCCTGAAGGCAGTTTTAGGCACATCCTCCTTGCGAAGTCGCACTTGATGGTACCCAGACAACAAGTCCAAGCTCGAAAACACCTTGGCTCCCTTAAGCCTATCCAACAGATCGTCAATTCTGGGGAGAGGGTACCTATCCGAGATGGTAATTTTATTCAGGGGACGGTAGTCTATTACCATACGCAAACTTCCATCCTTCTTTCTAACAAACAAAACAGGTGATGCAAATGGTGAGCAACTTGGCCTGATCAATCCCAATTTTAACAACTCATCAACCGTTTTTTCGCATTCCGCAAGCTCACTTGGAGCAAGACGGTACGCGGGCCTATTGGGGGGCCGATGTCCTTCTTCCAAATTTATTGTGTGAAACACTTCCCGCTCCGGGGGTAACCCCGGGAGTTGTTTTGCAAACAAGTCCTCATTTGCAAGTAACAAGTCTTTCAGGGCCTGTGGCTTGCCTTCCAACATGTCATTTATTTGATGAGTGAAAGTCATACCGGTACTACTGGGGGGTTTTGTGACGACGGGGGTGTCGTCCATAGATTTGTCGGTGTCCGCCAGGTCGGCCTCACTTGAGGCGTCCTCCCCGGTGATGTCCACCAGTTCAGCCTGCTCATTCACAAGCACAGTATACAAACAAACCTTCCAAACATCTTGACCCTTCCATCCTTTTCCATTCCTATCCTTCCTTCCTTCCTTCCTCTCTTGTGCTTGTAAACCCCAAACAAGTTTTGGCCCCACTGGCAACGATGAATTTGCGTGTTTTAGGGTGACCCACTTCCCATTATGTCTAAATTGAGCGGCCTTTACACAAAAATCAATTGAGACTCCTCTTTCTTCCATCCAGTCCTGCCCCAAAATCATGTCTACCCCATCAATCATGGCAGGGCTTACAATGAAGTTGTGACGGGAAGTTATACCAGGCTTGAGTGTAAACGACACATCTACCGTTCCTTTCGTATCGGACACACTTCCATCAGCAAGAGTCACGGATATGCATGCGGGTTTGTATCGCACCCCTAGCCCTTGCAAAGTATCACTTTTAATAAACGAATGAGATGCCCCACTATCAAACAACACTGAAAGGATTTTCCCCTTAACATTCGCCGGAAAGGTCATAGCTAGCGGAGAGTCAGTAGTAACACTTCCCATGGTGAGTGTGGGTCTTGGGGGAACCACACAACATACAAAAGAGAATGGGTATACACTAGTTTGACCATTCATGTCCACCGCCTGTCCCTTCCTTCCTGAACACACTTCCACAATCCTTCCTTGCATACGGTGAGCATAGAGACTCTTACTTTTCCAAGTTTTCCTTCCCACAATGAAACAACAAGTGAGGGACGGGTTGCACCTTTGTTCCCATAAAAACTTGGAAATCTCAGATTCAGCCTTCCTAACATTTGGCACCACAAGGTTCACCCCTTCCTTTCCCAAATTGGAGGCCACAAGAGAGTGCAAAACATGCAAGCAAGTGGCATCCATGGCTTCAGAATTTACTTTTGAGGATTATGCCCCGGCCCTTTTCCCTTCCAATGTGCTCCCCGGCCACTACGGCCCTTCCACTGCCCACCTCGAGCTTGATTAGAGGGGAAAGGAGGAGGTGGGGGCAATTGACTGTCGCGCCTGCTCTTCCTTTGCAAGTAGTCCCGCTTGGCCTGACATTGCCATTGCTCGTGACCAAAGTTTTTGCAGAAATAACACTGGCGCTCGGAGGGGACGCTTGTCCGAGAATCTAACTTCCCACCAACGTTGTGTCCGACGGCTCCAAGCACAGGCCCCTGGGTGAATCCCGGAAAGTATGCCGGCGTGCTTGTTGGAGTCCTCTTCACAACGTTGAGAACCTTCCTTCCTTCCTGTCCCCTCAGCATCCCCCCTGATTTTAAGTTGCTTTCATATTGCACCACATAAGTGCACAATGAGTCGAGGCTTGTGAACCTGACACCAGTTTGAGGGTTAACTGTGCAAGCAACTCTAATAGGAGCATTCAGGCCTTTGAGGAACATATATATTTTATCATTTTCGCAGATGTCATATTCGGTTTCTACATCACTCAACAAGGAAATAAACCTTTCTATGTATCTTTCAACGCTTTCTTGCCCTTGATAAACATGGTCTAATTTTTGCCGGGCAGCCATAACCAAATCTGTAGAGTCGTATCGATTTCCCATAAAATTTTTAAAGTCTTCCCATGTTGGCTCTGTTTGACCTCCTTCCCTTTCCTTCCTTTTGAGGTATGTCCCCCAAACCTTTGTAGGTCGCTCCTCCATACATTGCAGCGCGACTGCCACCCACTTGTCCCTTGACACATTTGAAATGTTCACATATGATTCCCCCTTACTAGCAAAGAATTGGAAGCTTCCTCTTTTTCCTGTAAACATGGCTGGTGTAGGCACACGCACGACGTTAGTGGTGGATGACGTCCGCTTGGATGCTCGTTCTCCCTCCAAGGCCTCAATCCGCTTCAATAACCGTAGAATTAGGGATTTAGTCTTATTTTTCTTCAAGGGTGTCTTCAAAGGAGTGGGTTTGGGTTTCGTTTTGGGTGTGGTCGGTTTGGGCGATGGGGCCAATTGCAATTCCGTTTCGGACTCTTCCAAAAGATCATCGACTTCAAAACCTTCCTTTTCCAAACCTTCCAAAATTTCTTTCTCTTTAAGGGGGAAACCGGAGTACTTGTTTCCTTTCCGTTTAACCGCCATCATGTTGCAATGGAACAATGCAATTACAACCTTCCCTACGTCTCCCTTCGGTTCGAGGCTCTAACCGCCTCGCCGATACCAATTTAACGAAGTGAGACGTGTAACTAAGATTTATAACAAGCTAAGCAAGGGTATCAGGCAAGGGTGATACCGAAGGTAGAAATCGAAGTTCCAATCCGTTACAAGTTCGCAGCCCTCCTCACGCAGGTCGTCCGAGTCTCCAAAGAACAATATATAATGAACAATATAGGACTTTCTAGATGCCCCGCTTGTTGCAGAAAACCCAAAAGACAATGATAACCACCCGAGTTCCTAGTCCACCTATGCGCGGATCCGGCTACGTCGTCCCTCTACGAGATGCTCTCGCGAGCATAACGATATGGATGACGAGAGGAGACCCACTAGGATATTACAGTCATTTTCCTACACACAAGGACAACGAGATCTACTCGTATCCCAAAGGGCACGAAGAAACATGAACTACGCGCACACCATTACTGTAGCATTTCCTAGGGTATAATGCTCTAGTAGGGTCCTTGGCATTGCTGCATGACTTGCCTTGTGATCTAGTTCGCAGTACAACCTCGCTCAGGTACTTCGCTCGGTTGCCCGATCACGCGTCTGTGGCAGTACGATATAATTTAACTCACCCTGGGTTTAAGAGTACGCTTGCGAATCAATCATGTAACACTCTTTCGTTGCACACCACGAACGTCTCACTGTCTCATAAAAACCTCTTCCGCTTAGTTAACGCTACAGTGGTATCGGCGACAAGGATTAGTTCCTTGTCGTTGTTCGTGGTGCGTTTCCTTTTCTCTCGCAGTTCATTATGTCGCGGCATCCGCGTTCCGGTTCGAGAGCCCGTGCTCGTAGCCCTATTGAGCAAGATCCAGTTTTAGATCTTCAGGATGATGAAGATGTAGACTTATCAGCTGTAGATCCTGCTGTTATGATAAGGCATTTACAAGACATCGGTGCTCTGCCGCAACTAGCCGTTGCTAGTGGATCTGGTGTTCCTTCGCTTGCCCCTACTCCGACGTCGACTCAAAACATCATAGATGGGTTAGAGAAAGTGATTCAGCTTGCGCTGGCTCAGCCTGCACCAGTGGTGGCGCCTCAGCCTGTGCCAACGTCCATGCCGGCACCGGCACCAGCGTCGTCCACCAGTTCAGGGAAGCCTTCTCTTAAATTCCCGGATCCGGCTGTGTTTGAGGGAGATCCAATGAAGTTGGATCCATGGCTCATGCAAACCGAGATGTATTTGCGTGCGTACGATGTAGATCTACAGACGAGGAGGTCTGTAGAGGTGGCAGCGATGTTTTTGCGAGGAAAAGCATTGGATTGGTGGACTGGGCAGTTTAAGTTAATTGCTTCAGGGAGTCTTGCTGCTTATGGGACGTGGGAATCGTTTGTGACTGCACTTACTGCTGCTTTTAGGCCTGTAGAGCTGCATAAGAGGCATTTAGAGCAGTCGCTGAGTCTCTCACAGGGAAAGACTGACATGCGAAGCTATATTGCAACATTTAATGCATTGAGGTCAAAGGTTCCAAAGGCATTTGCAGAAGAGACTTTGTGTCACTTATTTTTGGCTGGCTGCAGGGCTGATCTTCAGAAAAGCATCTCCCTACAGTATCCCCAGACCTTGGAAGACCACTTCAAGCATGCTGTGACAATATCAGACCTTCCAGGACCGTCTAAGCCTGTGAACCCTGCTCCAAAGTTCTCCCCTGACTCCAAGTCACCAGGCCCGACAAAAACTTCTGCGCAGCCCTGCGCACATTGTGGCAAGGCAGGACACGCAGCAGAGCGTTGCTGGAAATTGCATCCAGAGCTCAGACAACCCAAGCGCAAGTCAAGTACTACTTGATTTGTGGGTCTTCCTTGGTAAAACAGCAGTGTGAGTCCTGTTTATGATGCCAGCCAACTGTTCAGAGCCCCAGTATGGTATTCCTGTTTTGTATGAGCTTGGTCATCTGCAGAATTATTTCCACAGTTGTTACCATAATTTCATGACCCATATTGTAGGTGGGCATGGTTTGTGTAGAGAGTTTCAGACATCCCCCTCTGCCAGTGACCTAGCTAGTCCTGAGAGCATGTGTAAGAGAGATGCAGCTCCTTACCTTATTGATAGTGATGCTCATGTTGTTTTGTTTGTTGATAGTAGTGATAGAGAGGATTCTGTCAGCCAGCTTGTGTCACAGTTGTTACCAGGGACCAGATTGACTGTGCTTTCTTGTTCAAGTCACTGTGGACAGGTGCTGGAAGGGACTACTTCACAGCAATCACATGAATTGCTACTTTCGGCTACTGTTTTGGCTGCATTGGGTTTATCTTCCACCACTATGTGCACACCCCATTGCAATTCCCATACAGGCTTGCCCTTGTTTAGTTGTTTGGTACAGTCTGGCTGTCTCGGTGTGAAGAAGAAGCCACTGCCTGCAACCTGTTTTGACTCTTTTGTCCAGCTAGACAGTAGACACATTGTGGATGGTCCTGATCTTTCAGCTACTTGTATTGAGTTTGAGGGAACTCTTGCTGGTAGGACTGTCAGGATTTTGTTAGACAGTGGAGCATCTGCAAATTTTATTGATGATAAACTTGTGCAGGAGCTTGCCCTTCCCACTGAATCTTTGAGTTCACATGTTACTGTAAGAGTGGCTGATGGGAGAACATCTATGGTAGGACATAGTGTGTCAACTGACCTGACTGTTGGGACATTGGGTTTTAGAGTCACCTGCCTCCCTACTGAGTTGATGTATTATGATCTTGTCTTGGGCAAACCTTGGCTCACTGCTTTTAACCCAGTTGTTAATTGGAAATTGAATGCTGTGTCCTTGACTCATGACAACAAAACACATGTATTGTTGGGGTGTCAGAGGTCAGGCATGCCAGAATATGTGATCTCATCTATGGAAGTAGAAGAGATGGTGAAGTTGGGTGAATCAATCTATGTTGTTCAATTAAATGCAGTGACTGACAGTCCAGATACTGATGCACACAATGTGCCAGAGTTGGAGGAGCTTTTGCAGGAGTTTAAGGATGTACTGTCTGGACTTCCTGAAGGCCTCCCTCCTCCTCGTGCTGGAGACCACCATATCAGATTGGAGCCGGACGCAACTCCTCCAGCCACTCGTATATATCCACTGTCTGGAGCTCAGCTTGCTGAACTTCGTGCGCAGTTACAGGAGCTCCTGGAGCGAGGCTTCATCCGCCCGTCAACTTCCCCTTTTGGTGCACCTATCCTGTTCGTCCCGAAGAAGGATGGTGGTTGGCGTTTGTGTATTGACTATAGAGCTTTGAATAGGATTACTGTTAGGAACCAGCATCCTTTGCCTAGAATTGATGAGATGTTTGAACAACTTCATGGTAGTTGTATCTTTTCTAAACTTGATCTGGCTTCTGGTTATCATCAGATACGTATGCATGAAGACAGTATAGAAAAGACTGCATTTAAGACCCGTTATGGCCATTATGAATTTACTGTGATGCCTTTTGGATTGACTAATGCACCTGCCACCTTTCAGGCTGTAATGAACTCTGTCTTGGCTCCCTTTCTTGACAGATTTGTACTGGTATACCTAGATGATATCCTTATCTATTCTAAATCCGTTGCAGAACATATGGAGCATTTGAGAACTGTCTTGTCAGTGCTGAGGGAACATAAATTTTACTGTAAAAGGTCTAAGTGTGAATTTGCTGCCAAGCAGGTGGAATACCTTGGGCACCTGTTGACACCGGATGGGATTAAAGTGGATCCTAGGAAGGTTGCTGCCATTCAGGATTGGCCCACTCCTTGTAATGTGTCACAGTTGAGAGGGTTCCTTGGGTTGACACAGTACTATGACACTTTTATTGACCATTTTGCAGATGTTGCTTATCCTATGACTGAGTTGCTTAAGAAGGATGTGCCTTGGACCTGGGAGGGACCCCAGAGGGAAGCCTTCATTGAATTGAAAGATCTTGTTTCTTCTCCTCCTTGTTTGTTGATGCCTGATTTAGACAAACCTTTTGTTGTACATGTAGATGCCTCAGGCTTTGCTGTGGGTGCTGTTTTGCAGCAGGATCAAGGCCAGGGACTGCAGCCCGTCGCCTTCGAGTCCAGGAAACTCCAGCCCCCTGAGAGGAAGTTGGCCCCGTATGACCGAGAATTATTGGCTCTTGTTCATGCTTTGCTTAAATGGAAACATTTATTGCTGGGTGCTAAGTTTACTGTACACACTGATCAGCAGGCTTTAAAGTACTTATTGACTGCTCATGTTAGGACTAGTAGGCAGGAACGTTGGCTCACTGAGATTATGAGGTTTATGCCTGATATCAAGTATGTTAAAGGCACTGATAATGTGGTTGCAGATGCCTTGTCTAGGCGTGTTGACCTTGCAGTGATGCATGTCTCCTCTGTTGCTGTCTCTTCTCTCTTACAAGAGATTGCCTTGCTTTGTGTTTCTGATCCCACAGTTGCTAAACTTGTGGATGAAGGTGTTTTGGTATTGAGGGACTCTGTACCTTATTCTGTGCAATCAGGGAAGGTCTATGTACCTGATGCATTGAGAGAGAAGGTGCTGAGAGAGTGCCATACCACACCCTTTTCTGGCCATCTTGGTATTAACAAGATGTATGAGCTAGTGTGCAAGGAGTTTTGGTGGCCACGTCTCAGCTCATCAGTCAGGGACTTTTGCAGGTCTTGTGACACCTGCCAGCGCACTAAAGGAACTGGAGCCGTACCTTATGGTTTGCTTCAGCCACTGCCCATTCCAGATGGACCTTGGCAGAGCGTTTCCCTTGATTTAGTGACTGATTTACCTGTCTGTTGTGGGTTTGATTCTATTGTGGTATTTGTGGATAGGTTTTCTAAGTTGTGTGTCTTGGCTGCATGCACTAAAACCATCAATGCACCTCAACTTGCACAACTGTTTATAGACAGGGTCTTTGTGAGATTTGGAATGCCTACCTCCATTGTGAGTGATAGAGATCCGAGGTTCACTAGCCATTTTTGGAAGGCCTTTGTTAAATTATTGGGTACTGAGATTGCTATGTCTACTGCTTACCACCCTCAGACAGACGGGCAGACAGAGAGAATGAATCGGACCATGGAAGACATATTAAGAGGGTTTGTGGGGCCGAGACAGGATGACTGGTGCAAGTATTTAAGCATGGTGGAGTTTGCTTACAATAACTCTCTCCAGGCTTCCACACTGCAGACACCCTTCTTCCTGAATCACGGGCGCCATCCCCTTACTCCCTTGTCTTCTGCTGTTCCTTCACGTTCTGCAAATCCTGCTGTGTCTGAGTGGGTTGAGGGGCTGCAGACTGCCTTGAAAAGTGCCAAGTCTAATCTTGCCTCTGCACAGCAACGGCAGAAGTCTTATGCAGATAGAAAGAGACGAGACCACCCTTTCAAGGTGGGGGACCAGGTGTTGCTGGCTGCAAGGAAGAACCAGCTTTCACCTGGGCTCTCGTCAAAACTATCAGCTTAGTATTTTGGGCCCTTTACTATTGCTGCAGCAGTTGGTACTCGTGCTTTTAGACTTATTTTGCCTGAGACTGTGAACATTCATCCTGTGTTTCATGTTTCCCAGCTGAAGCCTTATGTGTCTTCATCTGTACCAGTTACTGTTACTTCACCACCTCCTTTGTATGCAGATAAGCGTGGCGGCGTTTATGAAGTTGAGGCCATCATTGCTAAAAAGAGAGTTGGAAAGTCTTGGCGCTACTTAGTCAAATGGAAAGGCTACGATGAGACTGAGAATACTTGGGAGCCTCTTGACCATGTTCGCCATCTGGCTGATGACGTGGTAGCTGCCCCAGTCCTTTCTTAAGTCCCACTTGCGGGCATCCCTTGATTAAGCCATTTGCGGCTTGAGACTTTTCCAGCCACTTCCGGCTGATGACCCTCGGAGCTTCAACACCAGCCAGCTTGGATCTGGGAGGGAGGGAGGGTGGAAGGGTCTGGGAGGGGGATTCGTGAATTGGGACTTGCATGCATGTCTCTTGGTTAATTGTTTTGCATGGGTTATGTTTCCTGACCCACGGCTCCATTTTGTGATGCACTTGCTGTGGCAGTGTAGCTGCAAATTGTAGTTCCGTGCATGAGTAACTTGCTTTGGTATCTTACCCATGAGATACACTATGTGGCAGTTAGTTGTGTATAGCTTGCTGCTCTAGACGATATGCCTTATGCCTTTAGTTGGAAAGCCACCTCAAGCGAAGGTTACACTGCAGTGCAGGGTAACTGGACCTAAGGTTTGGACAAGTGCTAGTCTAATGACTCAACCTAATTGTTTCATCACTGGTGTGAGTGCTGTCGAGAGAGTTCGTCCCCTAAGTTAGAGGATCCGCCTTGCAGACGATAGTCCTTAGAATGTTAAGGTATTCGAGCATTGAGCAGATGAGTCCCTTGTCTGTGTCGTGCTAAACTTGCTTGTGGACTTCATCCTCTGACTTGCGTTACGTTATAGTAACTATATGAGGCGTGATTGTCTATAGTTACAGTAAGCAGGGTTCGTGATATCCCTGTCTTACGTTTGTGGCCCCATTTGCCATAAACATCATTTCATAGCTTATGCCAAGGGGGAGGGCATGTAGCATTTCCTAGGGTATAATGCTCTAGTAGGGTCCTTGGCATTGCTGCATGACTTGCCTTGTGATCTAGTTCGCAGTACAACCTCGCTCAGGTACTTCGCTCGGTTGCCCGATCACGCGTCTGTGGCAGTACGATATAATTTAACTCACCCTGGGTTTAAGAGTACGCTTGCGAATCAATCATGTAACACTCTTTCGTTGCACACCACGAACGTCTCACTGTCTCATAAAAACCTCTTCCGCTTAGTTAACGCTACAATTACGAACATTATGCTTACGCGCACATCCTACACGCAGGGGACGTGAGACGCGTCGCGCTGACGCGGCACCTCACTACACAGAGTCCCTCCTAGCCTGGCGCTGTTCATAACGCTGATCCCTTGTGAGGGTGGTTCCTGGGGGAAGTCTATGTTGAGACTTCCCCTGGAACCTGACCCCCTCCTGCATCTTCTGCAGTTTGTCCAGCTGCGAGTGCGTTTCAGCACCCCCCCGAGCTAAATTTTGAAGATGGCCCAGCACTGACCATGACTGCTGTGAGGTCTCTGAAGTGGCAGGGGAACCATCTTGGCTGCTGGGGGCTCCAGCCACAGGTCCGACTGAGCTCCTCAGCCTGCTGTGATCCTCTGGAGAGCTGGCAGTGGTAGCAGGAGATCCAGTGGGCTTGCACTCCACCACTGGGTCATCCTCTGCTTCCCAAAAATTCACGGGAATGGCTGTTGGTGAGCTGGGGACATTGGAATTGCCTCCCCTGCCCTGCGAGGACGCTCCTTAGAGCTATTGAGAGGATCCAGGTTGCACCTTAGACATACCCACTCTCTCCCCTCCTCTCAAATGCTCAAGGAATGTAACATCCCTGCTCTCTTTCCATACACCATTGCCTACGTACACTCGATAGGCCTTGGACTGTGGGCAATACCCAGTGAACATGCCTGGAATGGTCTTTGGTCCAAATACAGACCGCTGACCTGGGGGACTGTGAACATGTCCCACACAGCCCCATGTGCGCAAGGAAGCAACATCAGGCTTTACCCCATAGAACATCTCAGTAGGGGTCAAAGGCCTGCCTGTGGTGGGGCCCACGTTGTACAGCAGGGTGGCAGACTCCAGTGCCTCCTTCCACAAGGAAGGGTCTGCTGCAGCGTGCACCAACAGGGTCCTTGTGCGCCCCTTCAGAGTCCGATTCATGCGCTCAGCAAGTCCATTTTGCTGAGGCGTGGATGGAGCTGAGGTCTCCATTTTAATGCCCTGCTGAGCACAAAATTCTTTGAACTGCTGATTCAGAAATTCTGTCCCTCTGTCAGATCTCACACACTTCACCACTTTCTCATGAAATGTCTGCCAGTACTTCAAGTGCTCAATAAGGGCCTTGGGAATGGCTTCTTTCGACTTCACTGCCAATGAGGCTATCAGATGGGATTTTTCATCAACAACAGTAACCCAAAAACGCTCTCCTGTGATTGCAGCTGGTGAAATGGGACCCACAGTGTCCACATGCACTCTATCTAAAACACTCTCTGCAGGCCTAGAGGAAGCCGGAAAGGGGGGGCGAGAATGTTTCCCTTGTATACATGACTCACACTGGGGAGAACACTCTGAGCATGGAGCAAGGGACACATTGATCCCAGTGACCAGGTCTTCGTTGTCCAACCTTGTCATACTCTTAACCCCAGGATGCCCCAACCTTGCATGCCACAGTAGTCGATCTGTACACACGTGCCCTTTCCTGGCATGATACGAGGCAACATGAGGACTAGACTGTGGCTGCGCATCATGCTGGCTCTTGACGGGACACACCCATTCTAAAAAAAACAGCCCTCGCTCTCTGGCTATCTTACCAGACCAGCCTGCTGGGCCTTTCATGGTCGTGTACCCACCTGCACTGTCAGTGAGGAATGATGCTCCATCCTGAATGGCTCCTGTGACAGAAATCAGATTAGTGTGTGCAGTGGGCACACACTGCACATTATGCAGCCAAAACACCTCTTGTCTGGCATTGACCAGACACACAGACCCAGTTGCAACTATCCCTCCTTTGGCGTCAGAAGTGGCCAAATGAAGAGGGAGGGGTTGGGCATGCAGGACTGGGTTGTGTAGTAAAGACAGATCATTTACAAGGTGCACCTATGCACCACTATCTATCAGCCACGAGGTACTGAAAGCCCCATTAGACGTAGGGGTAAGCACATTCAACGAAACGAACATAGGCTCACCAGCACCTGGAGGAGGTGGTGGTGGGAGATGCCAGCCTGGGAAGAAGGGGAAGATAGTGGACACAGATCCGGGAGCATGTGAGGGTGCCACGGGAGGGCCTCCTCTGGACTGGCCAGCATCCCACCAGCTGGCTTGTTGCTGAGGAGCTCCAGTGCCCCACCACGCAGCTGGGCCCGCACTTGCAGCTTGCATTGTGCCACGTAGAGCTTGCAGCCTCTTCAGTTCCAGGCACTCCCTCCAGAAATGTCCCGTCTCGTTGCAGAAGCGACACGCCAGTTCCTCCTTTGGCCTCCTGCCACGTCCAGACCCTCGCCCCCTGCCTCCAGCGTTGTGAGCTGAAGGGCCATGGGGGGCCTGACCATCAGCAGGTGCTCCAGCTCCCACTCCTGGTGCTGCTCCAGCGCCCGGTGCAGCTCCAGCGCCTTGGGGAGGCCCAGGGATTCCACCCTGAGCTGGCACGGCTGCTGCTGCTGCTGCCATAACTGCTGCAGCTGATGCTGTGACTTGCACTGACTCTGCCAGCGGGATATCCTGGTACTCCAAGTTCTCAATGGCAGTGAGGATCGTCTCCAGCATGTTGTAGGGGTCTGACTTGGCGGAGGTAATTGCCCAAGCGTCGTTCTGCAAGACTGCAGGTAGTCCCTTATACATATACCTGCAGATCTGGCGGTCGCTCTGTTGAGTTCTGAACATTATTATTGAATGCCTTGTGCTTTAAGTGATCTTCATGTGTGCACTATTAGGATATGGGTCCATTGAGAACATAAGGTACCTTGAGACACGGCAGATTCTGGACGTTTTCGAACATAAGGTACAATCCTATCTAGATCACACGTTTGTCGGATGAACTCTTAAGGCTGCCCCACCGGAGTGAATACCAACTGGTTGTGAAAGATGCTGGGCATCACCAGATGCTAGTCTTGTCCGACAGTTGTGTGTGGCACTCAGCAGACAGTCGTACGGACTGTAGCTGGAGTAACTTCGTCTATTGACGACCTGTCTGCTTTGTACAGGTACGGTGCGGCAGTGTGTGTTGTATCATTGTTGCTATTGTGAGAGTGAACAAGCTTAGTGTACCCTGTAGTCACTCAAACAGATAAGGGACAGTGACTTCAGGGAGTATAGGCATGTACTTGAACGTAGCCGTCTAGAGCCTTATCTAGTGATTGCTTGATCGGTGCTTGTGTACAAGATAATGATGTAACGGAACTGGTTGTGAAAGATGCTGGGCATCACCAGATGCTAGTCTTGTCCGACAGTTGTGTGTGGCACTCAGCAGACAGTCGTACGGACTGTAGCTGGAGTAACTTCGTCTATTGACGACCTGTCTGCTTTGTACAGGGAAAGCCGATTGCCCATAACCTTTTACACGCTCAGCTGATGGTTATTGGCCTCCAGGGAGGCGGCAATACTGATGACTCGGTGAAATATTCTGGGCTTGGCGTATCCTGCATGGTGGCGGCACGGAGGGTGTTAGACGATGTCCTCCTACTTGTGCGTTGTTAAGTAGGCACGGACATATACAAGTCAAGGACTGGTTAGCAACTGATTGATAGACACCCGGAGTGCCACTATAGTTCCAACCAAGTGTTACAATATCTCTCATCTCTCCTAACAAGGTGACGCAGTTCAAACACGCCTAACCTGCTCTCACCCAGGTCGTGTTCATTACTTTGTCCGATGAGCTAAACTCAACTCTATATGTCTAACATGTTCTAACAATGTTCATCTGAGTGCTAAATCCAGGAATACAATAAGGATTAAGTCACCTGCATGGTGGCGGCACGGAGGGTGTTAGACGATGTCCTCCTACTTGTGCGTTGTTAAGTAGGCACGGACATATACAAGTCAAGGACTGGTTAGCAACTGATTGATAGACACCCGGAGTGCCACTATAGTTCCAACCAAGTGCCTTCCCTATCCGTGCTTGCCCCATATGCCTCCTTTCTACAAACGTGTCTGTAACTTGCGTTATGATAGTCTTCGTTCAAATGCATGTATTGCCTGGCAGAACTCAGGGTTCTGCCTCTCTTTCCTAATTGGTATTGTCTTCATACGGAGACTTGCCATTATTACTCCTCTGAGGGAAAGGCATAAAATTAATTAACACAACACTTCCCCTTGCCTTTACCTCACAGAAACTTGGCCAGTCCCAGTGAGTTACGATGTCCCAGAAACACTTGTCTAACTAGTGGTTTGGTAAAAATGTCAGCCACATTTCTAGCAGATTGAATGTACTTGAATTCAACCTGCCCCTTTGCAATAGCTTCACGTGCGAAATGACAGCTAATTGCAATATGCTTTGTGTGTTTGGAGTACACCGGATTCCTCAGGTGGTTTATACACCCTTGGTTGTCACAATGAATCTTCACTATCCACGGTAACACTCCAATTTCCTCCAGGAAACCTCTCAGCCAATTTGCTTCCTTCACAACAGCACTTGCTGCCATGAATTCAGCCTCCACTGTTGAAGTGGCAACAGCAGATTGCTTTTTACTTCCCCACACTACTGCTCCTCCAAACACAGTGAGGACAAAGCCAGTGGTAGAGAAGCGATGATCCTGATCACCTCCATAGTCGGCATCCACATAGCCTTCTAGCTCTATCTCCCCCCCTCCGAGAGTTAGAACCAAATCTCGGGTTCCTTTCAGATACTTCAACACACGGATGGCTTCATTCCAATGTGCTGTGGTGGGAGATATGCGATAACGAGACAATACACCTACTGCCTGAGCTATATCGGGACGTGTGGTGTTGGCTATATACAGAAGAGACCCTACTAACTCACAGTAACGGTGACCTGGAGGTAGTGGACTGCCAGCACCAATGCTGTCGCTCCCATCTCTCGGTGCAGGCCTTTGGGACATTACGAAATCTTTTGTCATGGGAGTATCAGGTCCCACTGACTCAAGATCCAAGCCAAATTTCTCTACAAGTGCATCGATTTTAGGGATGCAACTCAGGGTGATCAGCCCTTTATCTCTATCTCTCATCACTTGACATCCCAAGAAATCCTTCACTTCCCCAAGATCATGGATGGTGAATTCTTTCTTGAGAAGTCCCTTCACTCTCTCGATTTCTGACATGCCCTTGGAAACTATCAGAAGATCATCAACATAGATCAGCACATAGGACTTTCCTCCATCAGTAGAGCATCTTACATACACTCCCGCATCACTCTTGCACACCTCATACCCCATGACTTCAAGTTTGTCATTCAGGGTTTTGTGCCAGGCACGTGGAGCCTGCTTCAGGCCATACAACGCCTTTCTCAATCGGCACACAATATTCTTATCACCATTCTCAAAGCCAGGAGGTTGCGTTACATATACTTCCTCCTCGAGCTCACCATTCAGAAAGGCGGTCTTAACGTCCACCTGATGAATTTCACAGCCCTCTCTTGCAGCAACAGCAAGCAGAGCTCTTCTAGCTCCATAGCTACTAGTAGGAGCAAAGACCTCCATCACATCCACTCCAGGGATTTGTCTGCATCCCTGTGCCACTAATCTGGCCTTGAATCTCACAACATTGCCATGTGCATCCATTTTCACTGAAAATATCCAGTGAACTGGAATAACCTTATGTCCACGAGGTCTCGGAACATACTCCATGACCTCATGAGTATCTAGAGAATTTTGCTCTTCCTGCATAGCTGCCTTCCAGTATTCCCACTGGGGAGACATCTGTGCTTCTCTCAAATTAGAGGGAACGTGAATTTTCCCAAATCTGACACCTGTGTGCTTTTCCTCTGAATTGCCTGATTTTCTCTCACTTTGTCCAGAACCCACTACTCTTCCACTGACACTCGCTGAGTTACACATCACAGGCTCTCCAGTAGAAGTAGAATGCTCTCTCATAGCACGCTCTCGCTTGGACTCACACTTGGCTTTGCACAAGTTACTCTGCTCATCCCTCACATCATCCTCCCATGCACAGGTACCTCTCGGACAGTCTTTGTAATTTGGAATCCCTTCACATTGTCCAGACTTCCGATTCACCTCCTCAGACACACTCTGACATGCCTGCAAGAGTTCAGACTCTTCAGGTCTCTCACAAGCAACATCGGGATATGGCAGAGTGTCTGCATACTTCCCCTGATTTATGTGATCCACATGCCTCTCAGACCGACTGCATGTCACTGTTGGGAGTGACCTCACATCTCTGACATCACTCTCCCAGGCACAGGTACCTCTCAGTGAGCACTTGTAATTTGGTCTGTCTCCACAATGTCTGTGCTCCTGATTCACCTCCTCCTCTCGTCCCTTACATGGAGTCAAGGATGCAGATCCTGTCTCCCGCTCACAATCATGTTTGGCTGGTGCAGAGAAAGCATATGATGCTTCCTCTGACCGGTGGCTGCCACCACAGTCCCGTCCAGGAGTGCTCTGACTGGACGGGTTGCCAGAAGAACTCTGCATGGTCACATCTCTTACATTTCTCTCAGTCACTGAACAAGACCCACCCATACTGCTCAGCTCCCCGGGACCATTTGCAGCTTTGCATGTAGCTGCCCCCCTCACTGCACTCACATGCAATTCATGCCCCTCATGTGAATCACCCTCTAGCTGCACTTCCCCTGGTCCCTGTGACAGAGAGTCACATTCAGTCAACCCCTCTCGCTCTCTGCTCTCTCCCTTCTCCTGTGGCAGCAGGAGGTCTTTGGCGGCAGTGCGTTGTTCGTGTCGTTGAGCCCGGGTCAGGCCATCCAATTGGTGGTTGCGGCAATCAGACCTAGTTGGTCTGAGGACCTCCTGGGCTCGCTCCATCTGCGGTCGAAGGTGGGAGTCCTGTCTCACTCCTCTGGCTAAGTCCTGTACTGCCTCCAGGGTTTGATCCATCTCCACTGGGTCACACAGTCTTCTGGATTCAGGCTCGGGCTCAGCCTCACTGGGGGGTCCTGTGACAGGCTGTGTGGGGAGGTTGCTGGAGGCTGGCAGGTACTCAGGCTCACTGTGTGGGTCATCAAGATCTGTCTCAAGGCTGATGTTGGTTGTGCCAGGGGAGGTGCCGGGAAAGACTGGGGGAGTGTCACTTGCAGAGGGCTCAGGACACAGAAACTCTGTAGACTGTGTTGAGGAAACGCTCATGCCAACCCGAGAGGCTCCCCTGAGGTGCTCCACGAAAACCACATCTCTGCTCTCCTTCCAGATACCCCCTCCCACATAGATCCGATAGGCTTTGGAGGAGGCTGAGTAACCAGTAAGCATCCCTGGCACAGTTTTAGGGGAAAACACAGAGCGCTGGACATCAGGAATGTGCACAAAGGCCAAGCAACCCCAGGTACGCAGTGGGGTTACATTTGGTTTGTAGCCAAAAAATAATTCTGATGGCGTGCGGTCCCTCCCGGTACTGGGACCCATGTTCAGTAGGGTGCATGCAGTTTCCAGGGCCTCCTTCCACAACGTTGGACTGGCAGCTGCAAAAGCCAGAAGAGTCCTGGTACGTTCCTTGAGGGTGCGATTGGCTCTTTCAGCCGCTCCATTCTGTTGCGGGGTGTAAGGAGCTGAGGTCTCCAATTTAGTCCCCTGGGATGCACAAAATTCTTTGAACGTGGCATTCAGAAATTCAGTTCCACGGTCACACCGGACACACTTCACTTTGGTTTTCTTCTGGGTCTGCCAGTATAGAATGAGGTCCCTCACAGCAGCACTGATGGCATCTTTGGACTTCACAGGCAGGACCGCCTTTAACTGAGATGACTCATCCAAAGCAGTCACCCAGTAACGTTCACCAGTTACTGCAGCAGGAAAAATGGGGCCCACAGTGTCAATATGTACTCTGTCAAGTGGTTCAACAGCTGGTCTACTGCTTATTCCAAATGGAGGCCGAGACGTCTTTCCCTCAATACATGCTTCACAGTAGACTGGACAATTGGAGCAGGGACATAGGGATGTATCAAGTCCCGAGACCAGGTCCTCATTGGTTAGGCGCTGCATCCATGTTTCACCTGGATGTCCCATTCTGCTATGCCAGAGGTATCGTCTGGCACAGTTGTGTGAGTTTTGGGTGGGGGTTTTGGACTTCACAGCAGCTGAAATTCTTCTGTGGTTAACACTGGGACTCAGAGCTACAACTTGATGAATATAAAATAGCCCTTTCTCTGCACTGATCCGAGACCTCCAGCTGTTTGGACCACAGACTTCAGTGAACGCTCCAACATCATCTGTGCGAAAGACTGCCCCATCCCGCAATGCTGCAGATACTGACAGTATGTTTGAGGTTGCAGAAGGAACACACTGAACATGATGTATCCACAGGGGAACTCCCACTCGACTGAGGATGCAGACAGAGCCTGATGCTACAATTCCTCCAGTGGCATCTGAAGTGGCCAGATGTAATGGGATGGGTTTGGCATGCACAGTTGGATTATGTAGTAGGGTCACATCATTCACCAGATGTACAGATGCTCCACTGTCCACCAGCCAGGATTGCAGAGACGAATTTCTGACAGGAGTCTTCAGGATGTTGAGGGAAATTATGTATGGCATACCTCCAGGTGGTGGAGGTGGGGGAGCTGGGGGTTGGAACCATGCCGGAAAGGCATCCAGTCCAGGGTGCGCCAGCTGGGCTGCAGGAGGGTGTGGGCCACCCATATGTGGAGGTCCCTGTGGCCACATTCCCTGCAATTGTTGGACCGCTGCCACTACGTTCCGTTGGGTCTCCTCGTCCCGCTTCCTCTTTCGACAGTCCCTCCAGTAATGCCCCTTCTTATTGCAGTAGTTGCAGATGCCCTTAGTCTCGGACTTGGCCTCAGAGACAGTTGGTTGGGCCTGCTGATGGACTGCACTGGCAGCTGGTGGGGTATTGGCTCCACTGGAGCCTTGTCCAAGAGCCAAAACCCTTGGTTGGCGAGGAGCATATTCATCAAAACCCACTGCAGCTGCTGTGTTGCGCAGAAGTCCAGCCAGCTTCTCCAGGGGTTGTGCTGCAGCAGTTGTGATCATTCCTGGCTCTTTAGCTGCATCAGGCAAGCCCTGCACAATCTGGGTTGCAACGTGTGCATCCAGTAGAGCATGGTTGTTCCTGTCAAGGCATGCCTTCAGGTTGATCATTCTGTTGACATATTGCGAAATCGTCTCGTCATGTTTCATTCCCTGGCTCATTTCTTGGAGCCAATCTGCATTGGCCTCGATATTATATCCACCAATAAACTTTCTGCAGATGAACTCATATGCATCATAAGCAGAGGGCAGATTAGACAGAGGTCCCAGCCATTCCTCTGGGACTGACTCATAAATCAGTAACATTGCGGCTGCGTCATGTGCTGTACCAGGCATAGCCTCCAGGATGGCAGGCAAAGACCCTTTTGACTCATTTGCTGCCAAAAATGCATTCTTCCAAACAATAATATTTGTCCCCCGTTCCTTCAGTTTTATGTGTACCTTGACATTTGTTGGGATAATCTTGGGCAGCTCATCTCCGCTGCCTCTTGAGGTGCTGGGAGTACACGGTTCTCTGATGGGTGTGGATGAGGCTGGTTCACTGCTTGACGTTGATGCTCCACTAGCTGATGATCCTTTCTTCTTGGAAGTCATAATTCCCCAGTTGTCTTATAACTCCAGTACTCGCAAGGTAGCAGCAAGATCTTACTTCTGAACCAGGTGGGTTGAGCTAACGGACAGCCAACGTGAAGGTGAAAGATGTAGTCTTTGACGATAAAGGCTCTCTCGTCAGGATTGCGGTCTCCACGTTGTCCTCCTTCTCTGATTAGTTCGTTGTATGACGGAGGTCCTGATCTCAAGCGCGCTGGAACGTTGAGGTTGGTGGTCTTCCTGGCTGTTTGCTTTGTCCGCTTCTTCGCCATTCACAGTCTAGTGAGCTCCGATTTAGGCGCCACCCACTCTCAGCATCCGAGCCCGTGGGCCCATAACCTGAAATATTCTGGGCTTGGCGTATCCTGCATGGTGGCGGCACGGAGGGTGTTAGACGATGTCCTCCTACTTGTGCGTTGTTAAGTAGGCACGGACATATACAAGTCAAGGACTGGTTAGCAACTGATTGATAGACACCCGGAGTGCCACTATAGTTCCAACCAAGTGTTACAATATCTCTCATCTCTCCTAACAAGGTGACGCAGTTCAAACACGCCTAACCTGCTCTCACCCAGGTCGTGTTCATTACTTTGTCCGATGAGCTAAACTCAACTCTATATGTCTAACATGTTCTAACAATGTTCATCTGAGTGCTAAATCCAGGAATACAATAAGGATTAAGTCACCTGCATGGTGGCGGCACGGAGGGTGTTAGACGATGTCCTCCTACTTGTGCGTTGTTAAGTAGGCACGGACATATACAAGTCAAGGACTGGTTAGCAACTGATTGATAGACACCCGGAGTGCCACTATAGTTCCAACCAAGTGCCTTCCCTATCCGTGCTTGCCCCATATGCCTCCTTTCTACAAACGTGTCTGTAACTTGCGTTATGATAGTCTTCGTTCAAATGCATGTATTGCCTGGCAGAACTCAGGGTTCTGCCTCTCTTTCCTAATTGGTATTGTCTTCATACGGAGACTTGCCATTATTACTCCTCTGAGGGAAAGGCATAAAATTAATTAACACAACACTCGGTGGCACCATTCTTGCACTGTCTCTCCCTTTACCATGCCCTGTTTGAGCCCCTTGATCCACTTCTCGTTGATTTCCCTGTCCTTCCCTCCAGTGCAGCGGTCTGCCATCCACTGAATGAAGTCAAAAGCGCTCCCACGCTGTTTGACTTCGTCGTGCCACATGGACGGGACAGACTGCAAAATGAAATGTTTTACTGCTGCGTTCTCTGCGGTCTTAGGCATAGCTGTCTCCAGCGCTCCCATTGCTCCTTTTTGCATTGCGCAGGACTCCAGCTCTTCACGCCAGGCCCTGAAATTTGTGCGATCAGCCTTCAGCTGTGTAGACATCTTGGGATTGGAGGAGTTCATCGTGTATGCATACGAGCTGGCTGCAGTGCCTCCAGTGGTCTGTCCTGACTGTCCAGCTCCTGAGGAGGCCGTGCTGCCTCCTGCTGGTGTTGCCATAGTCTCTGTACTGCTGGAATTACTTTCAGAAACCTTGCTTTGGGAACGAGTTTGAGGTCTGGTCATACACTTCACTTGCTCTCCCAGCGTTCAGCCTGACATAGCTGGTTTAAGTATACCCTTCCGAAGTACACCACAGCACTTTCAAGTATTCCACCCTTTCGAGGTCTAGCATGTACCCTTAATATGCAAGATATGTAAAATATTCTTCAGCAATTCAATTGATTGCCCACCCGGACCTACTGACGGTCTCACCACAACGACGACGGGTGATAATCTCAGGTCACTTCACGAAAAAAAAACTTCCCAAGATATTGAAAACTCTGTCGGTAGGCCTTCTGAGTGAATATCTAGTTGTTCCTTTTTTACTTCTTCTTGCCGTCAGGCGAGTCCGTGGAAAACCCAGTACAGATGCATCCGATGATGCCATGCACTCCTGTCTGCCCTTGGCTCAGCTGGAAGGGCGTGGGCCCATAACCTGTAAAAGGTTATGGGCAGTGGCGTATCCTGTAAGCAAGCAGACAGGTCGTAAGTTCGTGCCTCTCCAGCTACAGTCCTTGACGACTGTCTGCTCTTTAGACACATGCAACTGCATGAACAAGACTGGCATCCTTATGTGCCCAGTATCTTTCCAAACCAGTTGCTCGACTCATGTTGATCTGTCAATGAGCATCTACACACGGATAAGCTCCTGACGGCTGAAAGCAAGTACCTTCCTATACTCAATCAAGACTCCGTCCCTTAGCTGTTTGGGAGACTTGATTGTCCACTAAGATGGTTCACTTACAAACAAGCAATCAAACATGAACACATTACCAATACACACCCTGCGTCACCGCACCTGTAAGCAAGCAGACAGGTCGTAAGTTCGTGCCTCTCCAGCTACAGTCCTTGACGACTGTCTGCTCTTTAGACACATGCAACTGCATGAACAAGACTGGCATCCTTATGTGCCCAGTATCTTTCCAAACCAGTTGCTCGACTATGCGGTGATCGCAGCTTTAATAGTCCTTTCACACTAACGCGTAATCTAAATCAGATTGTACCTTATGTTCGAAATAGACCTCCTCCGAACGTGTCTTGAGGTACCTTATGTGGATAGTGGACCCGTATCCTAATAATGTACATTTGAAGATCATCTAAAGCACAAGGCATTCTATAATGTATGTTCACAACTCAACAGTAATGTAGTGTGAGGAATGAGGCGGTTTAAGATGAACTGCGCCATGATTGTAGTCAATTAAAGCTTTTCTTTCTTTCAGAAAATCCTCCCCAAGGATTAAGTCCACCCCATCCAACAGAGTTTCGCAGACAATGAAATCCCTCTGTTCCACATATGTTTGAGATAAGTGCACCCTGAGCTTAGCTGTCCCCGCCGAGCGCATGGTCTGTCCATCTGCCAGCTGGACATCCACACACTTCTTTGACAGCCTCACTCCGAGAGTAGCTAGGAAGTCTTGTCTGACGAACGAGTGCGTCGCCCCGGTATCGACTAAAGCGACGCCCTTCACACCAGTACAGTTAACATGAAAAAGCATTGCTAAATGCCTATTTGAAAAAGCTTGAGCAAAAGATACGCTAAATTTGGGTCCGGCATGGTAAACTACATAGGAGTAGGGGACATCAGGTCCCTTGGTACCTTGCAGGATAACTCTCATGCCTTTTAGCCATGGGTACACTGCCTTGGATTTCGCCACTTTACTACCCATTAGAAAACAAGCACTTAAATGTTTATTTGCTTGTTGCTCACGAGCGAAAGTGGATAAGGTGTCCTCCGCTTTACCTATAGGTACTGCAACAAATTTCGGTTTAGACGTTCCATCGGGTAGGGTATTGTCAAAGGGGCCTCTAGAAAAAGAACAATGCAAAAACTCAGAACAACGTTGCTCGATAGAAGAATGAAAAGATTCCCAAGGAACAAAAGTGTGGAGGTTTCCTTCTCTAACTCCACTCATGGCCTACCGCGTCCCCTTGCCCGGCCCCGTCCACGGCCCCGTCCTCTGATTCTCCGTCCCCGTCCGGCCCCACCCTGTGCTGTCCACCCTTGCATAGGGGCTGCTCCCACACCGAGGGACCTAAGTTGTTGTGGCCCCCTCCTACCCGTCGCCGCAGCAAATCACCAGCCAGACCTGGAATTGGTGGAGCAGGCTGGTTTACCTCCTGTCTGGCCTTCACAATGTGTTGCAAGATGTCCCACTGTTGTTGATTAAGATAGGCGTTAGGGTCCTCTCTAAGTTTTTTGAGTGGGCAAAACCAAGATTCATGGCCAGGGGTATTGCACGCGTAACAGCTTCTGTTGAGGGGAAAGGCAACTCTAGTGTCCCTCCGATACTCGGGAGGTAAACCATCCCTGCGGGGATAAGGAGTCGCGCCTTGGATCGCGGCGACCGTGGCGAGCGGCGCAGGGTAACCATGGGCCATCTGGATTGGCGCTGCCACCATCGGTGCAGCTGCCATCATCCCAAATTCATGACTGTAGTAGGGGATTGTCCAGTCCTGTCCGACGCCAGCAACGTGCGGTGCTGGGCCAACGGTGGCGGTTGCAATGCTTGAGTTAGGGCCCCCGGGGCCGGTTCTCAGTCTCTTTGCCTGTGGGTCCGCGGGGTTTTGAGCCGCGACTTCAGCGTTTTCTGCCTGTTGTCGTAACTCAGCCAGTTCGGCAGCCATTGCCGCTTCACGCCCCTCGGCCTCGGCCAAAGCAGCCTGCAGCTCTTCGACTTGTCGTCTAGCCATTTCTGAGCTGTCAGTGCTGGCGAGGCTCGGTGACACAGGAAATCGAGAAAGTCCGGGTGGGGGCCCTAAACTCGGTGACCCGAGTCGTAGGCCCCTAAAAGCGCCACACACACCACAACTAACCCAATCCGAATCTATAGAATTCTCTGAAAAACTTCTTTGGGAAATTTTTTCAACGAGAGGAGCTCAAAATTTGGCCCCTCTCGCCGATACCAGTGATACAGTAGAAACGGCCAAAGGATGCGGGAACAATGGTTACAACTTGTTTGGGCTCCACCTCAGTACCCGTCCAGTCCGGCCCGGTCCTTCCTCTGCCAAAGCCTTATTCTATCCTGTTCTAAGTGTGTCCCTGTCTCCATCGCCAATGCGCCTTGTCAAGTAAGGGGTCACTCCCTTGGCGCGTGAAGTAGCCACTTCTTGGCGTGGAGGAACATAACTCACGAAGGGACCTTTATGGAGGTCCAAATCCTCGTGGTCCGGTCATTTTCCTATAACACGCGACTATTCCTGTTACAAGGACAATGTAATTTTTGGATCACTACAGACATTTCTTTTTGTGGTCAAGTTTAAAGTTAAAGGGCAGATTTTGGAACAGTATAGCATCTATCACACCTGATAAATTACACCACAAGATCCTCATGCAAGACCTTCGACTAGCGATATTAAAAGCCGAGATACGTTTGCAGGTCAACTGATGCAGCAACTATATTGCTGACCATGTGCGGCTTAATGAAGTCTTACGTTTTGACATTTCGCAAGTGAAGGACATGATCAAAAGGAGTGTGCAACCATTGGTTTTGCTTGTGATGGGTCTTTCAAGTCCGCCTCTGCGGAGCTCTAGCCCAAGACGCGTGCAAGAGGAGATTATGAGTAGCATTTTGTGAGAGCCATTTGTCAATTGTAAGAACAAGCCACCCTTGCAGGTTTGACCCCTCAATAATGCATTGTCCTACACATAACGATGTTTTCCTCAAAGTGCACCCACCCGCACCCTTGGCCTTTTGAGCAAAGCGTACAGAGGATCTACCATGCTACATTAAACACAGTCCTATCCACACATTTGGAACCCTCAATACTCATGAGATCCACTACGACAACATGACTGACACACAACAAAAAGAATCCACAATAATGGCAAGATCCCCAGGTCATATCAACCCCCCACCCGCACCCACACACACACACACACACACACACACACACACACACACACACACACACACACACACACACACACACACACACACACACACACACACACACACACACACACGCGTGTATTTTTGGATTGCGGCCAAGAGCACATGCAAACCTTGTCTCAATCCCAAGCCCAAAGGTTCTTTATTCAACAAGATTGGGTGTACCCTTACCAGCTCGATTAAAAAAGGCAAGCCCTTCATGACTTGGACTGCCTGTCTCAATAGGTCGTGCTGCAGCACGTTTTCTATGTGTACACGGGGCGGCCCAAGTCGTTATCTGCCCGGAACTGGTCTTGGATTTGCAAATAATGGCCGCATTGCGCAATTCCAAAGATCACTCACCACAGTAAAGGCTACCTTCTTGTCATGCAATCATTTTGTTCGGGGGTGCTTCTCAATCATCGAAGCAACATACTATGGATGGCCTTGTTTCTCCTCGCTCTTTGCCTCCCCAAAGGCCCTGTTCTGAAGATACCAAAGGTGGTTCCACCGCCGGCCTTTTGTGCCATAAGAGTGCACTCAAACCCCAACTTATAGTATCACAGACTTTAATGCGGTTCAGGCTAGGGTGCCAATAGAAGTACACAACAGGGCATATCTCAAGGGGATTTGCGCCCCCTAGCGCTTGTGAGTGACAAGCATCATGTACTGTTCACTTGCCCGGCTGCACAACATGTACAGGATATGCTTCTGATCCAACAAGATCACTCTGTGTTTGTGTGGCAAGAAGACCTTAAAGTTAAAGCGAGATTTGTTAGTGGACTTGAGAGTTACCTTACTCTACCAGGTGCCGCGCGACCTTAGGTGGCTAGAGCCAACCATGTGTGGTTTCATAGAATC
>KV908359.1:611367-676367 GCA_002005505.1 Botryococcus braunii
GTACTTCTGCGACGTCAGGGCGGCTGGGAACTTCGTCCGAAGGAGAACAAGGTCCCCCTTCTTATAGATCACAGCCCGGCGGTGGCGGTTCGCCTGGGCCGCCTGCCGCTCCTGAGCTGCAGCAAAAAACTTCCGTGCAAGAGTAAGGGAGTCTTGCATCTTCCGGAGGAAAAGATCTGCCCGATCTGCTTTCCCCCCTCCATGTGTCCCATAGCAAATGGAATGTTTGGATCCTGTCCATATGTCAAGCGGAACGGTGTGGTGTTGATCGAGGCTTGCCATGTATTGTTATAGGCAAACTCTGCAACAGCCAGATGGTTTTCCCATTCTTTAGGCTTATCCCAAACATAATGTTTGAGGTAGTCCTCAAGAATCCTGTTAACCCGTTCCGTTTGTCCGTGAGATTGTGGGTGATAGGCTGTAGACCGTGCAGGTTTCCAGCCTGTTAAATGTAGGAGTATATCCATAAATTTACTCACAAACTTAGGATCCCTATCCGACACAAGGTTTCTCCCCACGACTCCTTCCCCATCCTTCACCTCATAATGCCCTGGGACATACTTCCGTCCCTCCTTCCCATATTCCCATATCCCATTCCTGAAATGCACCTTCCTTCTGTTCGACCTCTTTCCCAACCACTCATCATCCATGTATGCCCTTTTTACTAACTCCAGGAAGGGTTCACACGTGTCAAGCTGCTGGGTGACTCCGCTCGGGCGGGCCCTCCCGCCGGAGTCCATTGCGACCCGGGGCTTGACACTCCTGAGCTCGGGCTCCGCTGGCTCGACGTTGCGTCGGAGGTGCCTGGCCGCGAGGATTGGGATCCTGGACAAGGCATCTGCGACGTTAGTCTTGCCTGGCTCCCAAACCCAGAGTATGTCAAACTCCTGCAATCGCTCAGCCCACCTAGCTCTTCTCGGGCTAAGTCCTGCCTGTTGTTGCAAAAAGGTATTACACTTATGGTCAGTGGTTACGGTGACTGGTTTTCCTAACACATAACATCTCCATTCCTGTAGAGCATACACTACAGCCAACAATTCCCTTTCCGTAGCAGAATAGTTACGCTCTGCACTATTCAACTTTTTGCTATAGTATGCTACTACTTTCCCGTCCTGCATGAGAACTGCTCCCACCCCAAAATCACTTGCATCACATGTCACTTGGAATGGTTTCCGAAGATCAGGTAGTGATAAGATAGGGGCCTCTACCAAAGCAGTCTTCAATGCTGAAAAAGATTCCTCCTGTTCCAATTCCCATTCCCATGCCCTCTTGCTGCTTGGCGAGCGAAGACTTTTTCCAAATGAACATAATGCATGTTTTCATCCTTGCTGAAAATGAGCACATCATCCAAATAGACAACGACAAATCCCTCCCGAATGAAATCATGGAAGATTTCATTCATCAGCCGCTGAAAAGTGGCCGGAGCATTCGTTAAACCAAAGGGGAGCACCAGAAACTCGTACAACCCAAATGGTGTTCTAAATGCTGTCTTTGGGATATCTTCTTCTTTAAGCCGGACCTGATGGTATCCGCTCAATAAGTCCAGGCTTGAGAAGACCTTTGCTCCTTTGAGCCTATCAAGCAAATCATCAATCCGGGGCAAGGGGTACCTATCCGGAATGGTAATCTGGTTGACAGCTCTATAATCAATTACCATCCTATAAGTTCCTTCCTTCTTTTTAACAAAAAGAACAGGAGATGCATAAGGTGAGTGACTGGGCCGGATGTGCCCTAATGCGAGAAGCTCATCCACTGTTTTAGTACACTCTTCCATTTCTAGAGAAGATAAACGATAAGCAGGCTTATTAGGAGGTACAGAGCCAGGTTGTATCCTGATGGTGTGATACACCTGTCTATGCGGTGGCAATCCTGGCAAACCTTGAGGAAACAAATCACTGTACTCCCTAAGGAGCACCCCCAATTGTTCCGGTTTGCCCTTCAACACCTCCTCCAGTCCCAAGGATCCCGTGAGCTTACCCGATGACGACGTTGGCTTCTCCTCCTCCCCCTCCATTATTCCCTCTTCCTCCCCCTCCACTAGGGGTTCCGAGAATAATTCCGGGACCGGCCCGCCCTGGGTACCCGGTCCCCTGGAGTTGGTTGATGAGGTGCCTGATTCGTCGTCGGAGGGATCGAGCCCGTTTTCCTCCAGGGATGACTCCTGCTCATCCCATGCATACTCTTCAGGTCTCATGACAACATTCAACAGACAAAGTCTCCATTGATCTACTTTGTTCTTCCCCTTCCTCACTATGTTCATACCCCATTGCAACGTGCAGGGTAAGACTTTCCTGTGAGGGTCCAACGTTACCCACTTCCCTTGATGTTTTATTTGTGCCTTTCCAACCCCAACACTGACTGTGGCCTCCCTTAGAGACATCCAGTCTTGTCCCAGAATGAGGTCCACCCCCTCCATAATAGAATCACATACAAAGAAAGTATGGCGGGTGACTACCGAAGGGGTGAACCTAACACTAAGGTCAACCTTCCCCTTGGTTTCAGACAAGGACCCATCTGCAAGGACTACTGTTGTTGCTTCCTTGTGATACCTAAGCCCTTGTAGTACTTTGCCTCGGACAAAAGAATGGGTAGCCCCAGTGTCCATGAGTGCACGAAACTCCATGCCTCGAACAGTAACGGCAAAAGTCAGGTTGAGTGGTGAGAGATTTCCCACATGCCCTACATGACAAGATGGTTGTGGCATGACACATGCAAGCACAAATGAAAAAGGAAATATTCCTGCCTTGCCCGAGAACATGAATTGTTCTCCCCTACATCCCCGAGCAAGAACTTTTAGTTTGGCCTTTGTCCTGTACTCTAAGAAAAACCTCCTGCTTTTCCAGACTTTTTGGCTAACAACAAAGCAGGCACCAAGGCTGGGATCATGTTTTCTCTTTGCAAAGAAATCATGCAAGCAAGCCTCTGCACAATTTTTCTTAGGTACTACCAACTCAAAGGGTTCAGAGAGTGAAGACAAATAGGCCAAACAATGGGGATCCATGACCCTTGCGAGTCAAGTTTTGGGTTTCCCCTTCCCTTTCCCCTTCCACTTCCCTCTTCCCTTTCCTTTCCCTTGCCAATTACCTTGCCCTCCTTGAGGTGGTGGAAGCCCTCCTTGCACTGGTGCCACCACTGGTGGGGCCTCTGGTGCAGAGGGAAAGTAACCCGGTTGAAAGACTGGTGGTTGGAACCCTCCCGCTTTAGCTTTAGCAGCCAACCACTCCCTTTTCAACTGACATTGCCATGCTTCATGGCCCAACTGTTTGCAAAAGTAACACTCCCTATTAGCGGGGATGACCTTCCGAGAGTCCAACTTTCCCTTCCCTGGTGCACCAGGGGGTCCTCCAACAGCTCCCCAGAAGGGTGGTGACCCTTGAACTTCCTCTGGGATATGAGCTGCACCAAGATTGGTGTGGAAGTTTGATAGTGTCCTCCTCTTGGGGGGACCTCCCTGTGCATCCCCATGGGCACTCTTGAAACCACCTTCATACTTGACCACAAAGGAGCACAAGTCATCCAGGTCTGTGAAGGGTTTCCCTGTCCCGGGGTTGATGGTACTGGCCAATCTTAACTGCACATTAAGACCCTTCATGAATAAGTGCAACTTATCCTGCTCTACCATTTCATATTCCACCTCAATATCCGAAAGCAAAGCAACAAATCTTTCAATGTACCTCTCCACACTTTCATTTCCCTGGTAGACTTTGTCAAGCTTTTGTCTTGCTATTGCTACTGTGTCAGTGGCATCATATCTTTTGGACATAAAAGCTTTAAAGTCTTCCCACTCTATGGCATCTTCCTCTCCTCCCTCTTTTTCCCACTTACGCACAAAAGCATCCCACACTTTAAGAGGTCTTTCTTCCAAGTGTTGAACTGCCAAAGCAACCCACTTAGCATCAGGCACGTTTGTGAGTTTAGCATATGATGCCAATTTCCGTGCAAAAAACATAAAACTTCCACGTTTTCCGTTAAAGAGAGAAGGAGGGGCAGCACGCACTTGCACCGGTTTGATGATCGGTGCTTGGGCCTCAGCCTGCCGAGCCTCCAACTTTTGTTCGACTAACGTGTTAATGTATTCTTCAATTTCATCCTTTGACAAGGGGCGTTTCTTCCTTTTGCCTTCCGATCCCTCGGTTGTGGGGGCGATCGGGTTCATGGAATCAACGTCCTCTTCCAACAAGTCCGTCACTTCAATTCCTTCCTTCAAAGGACCTTCCACAAGGCTTCGGTCTTCTTCAGATAGGTTTTTAAACCTATCGGATCCCACCGAGCTCATCTACGCGACGCATCCCAAAGTTAGATCCTTCCATCGGCATCTGCCAACTTCCAACAACTTGAGCGAAAACCACAAAGGATTGATAACGGCTTTCGCCGATACCAAATGTAATAACTCAGCGGAATTTATAAGGAAGTAAGGCAGGAGGGGAGCAAGGAACGAGGCGCGACACGAGGTCCGTCACTTGGGGCAAGCAAGCGTTTACAAGAACCACCCCACCACACAGCTTACCCTTGTGGTTTCTCCAGTTCTGTCCTCTCGTGTTAATCTACTCGGCACGCGGGTTCCTAGCCAAGGGACGCCTATGATTCGGACTCGGCCCATGTACGACTTATGTCTCTCTATCCTTCGTGAGAGCCCTAGATCGTCCACTCGTTGGCGTGCTAACGGTGACAATTATTGTCATCAAACACACGCAATGACGGAGTGCCAACTATGCATGGCGTAAGCAACCATCACCGACGGAAGGTGCTACTCTCGTTCGAGCGGCTAACCACGTGGCTCCCACGGGCGTGCAGTATGGCGCCAAAGGGCGTCTCCCGCAAATGTCCCGAAATGCTCGGAAATCCTCGCATTCCGTTACACACACACACACACACACACACACACACACACACACACACACACACACACACACACACACACACACACCAACCCACTCACACACACCCAGCCACCCACCAATCCACACCTCTCTCCCTCCCCCCCCTCTCTGTCTCTCTCTCTCTCTCTCTCTCTCTCTCTCTCTCTCTCTCTCTCTCTCTCTCTCTCTCTCTCTCTCTCTCTCTCTCTCTCTCTCCCCCCCCCCTCTCTCTCTCTCACAAAAACACACACACACACACACACACACACACACACACACACACACACACACACACACACACACACAGCCACACACACACACACACACACACACAGCCACACACACACACACACACACCACCACACACACCTACACACACACGCACACGCACACGCACGCAGACACACACACACACACACACACACACACAAACACACACACACACACACACACACACACACAAACACACACACACACACACACACACACACACACTGTAACGACCGGGATTCGTACCCGGGACTGCGAGGTCCCTCGGAGGAATCCTACCAACTAGGCCGGGTGTGCCACGTGCCTAAAAGGTACGATCGGTGTTTATCGGCATTGCTCAGCGGTTAAGTAGGGCTCCGACTATCGGACATCGCCCGATAGTCGTTACATTTCTCCCCCTCTTAGACCACAATCGTCCTCGATTGTGCCTGGGAACGGAGAATTGGTGGATGGTCCACGTGCCCATACACGTGGGTGGTGGTTGGTGAGTGAGCCCATGGATAAGGACTGTCCGTTACGGAGGGTCCGTTGGAAGATTGCGTCCGGATGTTACGGCCTGGAATCCCATCCCCCTTGTGGGCAGGCGCGTCGCACCGCGTGATCGCAATGCGAGAGGAAAATGGGTTTCCTGCTCGCCGATACCAACAAATGTAATGATCTAGGAAATTCACGAAGACAAAGGCTAGATGCAAGATCTAAGACAAAGGCTCGTGTGAGAATGACCTCACACAGGTTGTAACAGGAAAAGTCGCGTGTTATAGGAAAATGACCGGACCACGAGGATTTGGACCTCCATAAAGGTCCCTTCGTGAGTTATGTTCCTCCACGCCAAGAAGTGGCTACTTCACGCGCCAAGGGAGTGACCCCTTACTTGACAAGGCGCATTGGCGATGGAGACAGGGACACACTTAGAACAGGATAGAATAAGGCTTTGGCAGAGGAAGGACCGGGCCGGACTGGACGGGTACTGAGGTGGAGCCCAAACAACTTGTAACCATTGTTTTCGCATCCTTTGGCCGTTTCTACTGTATCACTGGTATCGGCGAGAGGGGCCAAATTTTGAGCTCCTCTCGTTGAAAAAATTTCCCAAAGAAGTTTTTCAGAGAATTCTATAGATTCGGATTGGGTTAGTTGTGGTGTGTGTGGCGCTTTTAGGGGCCTACGACTCGGGTCACCGAGTTTAGGGCCCCCACCCGGACTTTCTCGATTTCCTGTGTCACCCAGCCTCGCCAGCACTGACAGCTCAGAAATGGCTAGACGACAAGTCGAAGAGCTGCAGGCTGCTTTGGCCGAGGCCGAGGGGCGTGAAGCGGCAATGGCTGCCGAACTGGCTGAGTTACGACAACAGGCAGAAAACGCTTAAGTTGCGGCTCAAAACCCCGCGAACCCACAGGCAAGAATCCCGACCGTTCGAACCCACTTACCGGAAAAATTCGAGGGACGCAGGGACGATCTCGAACAATTCCTAGACGATGTGAGGTCATATTGTGAACTCACCGGTGTGCCCGCGAACCTCAGGGTTGACTACGCAGTGCGCTGCTTAGGAAAGAGCGTGAAAAAGGTGTGGTTAACAAAAAAAGCAGCTTACGTGAGGCAAAATCCAGGTGCTGTCGTGGATTTAGCTCTCTTTGGGGATCTGTTGTCTTCTGTCTATGATAACACTGATAAGGTTGCAAAGGCAAGGGATAAACTTGATTCCGTATATCAGGGCAACGAATCAGTTGAGAAGTATGTTGAGCGCTTTACAACCTTGCTAGCAGAGGTAGAAGTCAGTGGGGACCTATCCATGGGGGAGAAAATCCATAGGTTTCGTAAAGGCCTACGTGAGGATTTAAAGAAATATTCAGCAATTAACCCTACAACAGGCAAAGGTTTTGATGATTTGGATGCCTTGATAAGTTTACTCACACGGTACGATGCCGCGGTGGGCGGGCCCTTACAGGCAAAGAGACTGAGAACCGGCCCCGGGGCCCCTAACTCAAGCATTGCAACCGCCACCGTTGGCCCAGCACCGCACGTTGCTGGCGTCGGACAGGACTGGACAATCCCCTACTACAGTCATGAATTTGGGATGATGGCAGCTGCACCGATGGTGGCAGCGCCAATCCAGATGGCCCATGGTTACCCTGCGCCGCTCGCCACGGTCGCCGCGATCCAAGGCGCGACTCCTTATCCCCGCAGGGATGGTTTACCTCCCGAGTATCGGAGGGACACTAGAGTTGCCTTTCCCCTCAACAGAAGCTGTTACGCGTGCAATACCCCTGGCCATGAATCTTGGTTTTGCCCACTCAAAAAACTTAGAGAGGACCCTAACGCCTATCTTAATCAACAACAGTGGGACATCTTGCAACACATTGTGAAGGCCAGACAGGAGGTAAACCAGCCTGCTCCACCAATTCCAGGTCTGGCTGGTGATTTGCTGCGGCGACGGGTAGGAGGGGGCCACAACAACTTTAGGTCCCTCGGTGTGGGAGCAGCCCCTATGCAAGGGTGGACAGCACAGGGTGGGGCCGGACGGGGACGGAGAATCAGAGGACGGGGCCGTGGACGGGGCCGGGCAAGGGGACGCGGTAGGCCATGAGTGGAGTTAGAGAAGGAAACCTCCACACTTTTGTTCCTTGGGAATCTTTTCATTCTTCTATCGAGCAACGTTGTTCTGAGTTTTTGCATTGTTCTTTTTCTAGAGGCCCCTTTGACAATACCCTACCCGATGGAACGTCTAAACCGACATTTGTTGCAGTACCTATAGGTAAAGCGGAGGACACCTTATCCACTTTCGCTCGTGAGCAACAAGCAAATAAACATTTAAGTGCTTGTTTTCTAATGGGTAGTAAAGTGGCGAAATCCAAGGCAGTGTACCCATGGCTAAAAGGCATGAGAGTTATCCTGCAAGGTACCAAGGGACCTGATGTCCCCTACTCCTATGTAGTTTACCATGCCGGACCCAAATTTAGCGTATCTTTTGCTCAAGCTTTTTCAAATAGGCATTTAGCAATGCTTTTTCATGTTAACTGTACTGGTGTGAAGGGCGTCGCTTTAGTCGATACCGGGGCGACGCACTCGTTCGTCAGACATGACTTCCTAGCTACTCTCGGAGTGAGGCTGTCAAAGAAGTGTGTGGATGTCCAGCTTGCAGATGGGCAGACCATGCGCTCGGCGGGGACAGCTAAGCTCAGGGTGCACTTATCTCAAACATATGTGGAACAGAGGGATTTCATTGTCTGCGAAACTCTGTTGGATGGGGTGGACTTAATCCTTGGTGAGGATTTTCTGAAAGAAAGAAAAGCTTAATTGACTACAATCATGGCGCAGTTCATCTTAAACCGCCTCATTCCTCACACTACATTACACTCCTCAACCCGCTGCCCCCTAGTGAAAGAGGTACCTTACCGGCGCAAAAAGTGAATGTTATAAGTGAGGGTCAAGCTAGGCGGGCTATGCGAAAGGGTTGTCCAGGGTTTTGGGGGGTTGTGCGAGAGGCAAGGAGTGGACTGGACTCAGTTTGTGCAACACACTATCTCCATAGGGTTGCAGTGGCAACTACAGAGGGGGATAATCCTTGGGACGAAGACAGCGGAGCCACCGGCCTAGATTTAAACGAAAACTCCCGGCGTGTTATTGAGGGTATGACTGACAAGCCACAAGACTTGAAGCAATTGTTGTTAGAGTTTTTGGATGTTTTTCCAGAGAAATTGCCAGATTTACCTCCAGACAGGGGCATCTTGCACACTATACCTATGACACCCGGCCATACGCCGCCCTGTCGCCCCACTTATAGGTTGGCTGAACCAGAAGTGGCGGAGTGTCGGAGGCAGGTTGAGGAATTACTAGCACAGGGTTTCATCAGGCCGAGTGCATCACCGTATGGTAGCCCCATATTGTTTGTGAGAAAGAAAGACGGAACATTCCGAATGGTTATAGATTACAGGGCAGTTAATAACTTAACAAGGAAGGACAAATATCCGTTGCCACGGATAGACGATCTTCTGGACAAGCTGCAGGGTTCAAAGTTCTTTACCTCTTTTGATCTCTTGTCAGGTTACCATCAAGTGCGATTACATGAATCCGATGTTCCCTAAACCGCCTTTAGAACACCCTTAGGTTCATTTGAATTTTTGGTGCTTCCTTTTGGTCTCACGAATGCTCCCTCCACGTTTCAGAGACTGATGAACAGTGTGTTTCATGATTTTATTCGAGAGGGTTTTGTTGTGGTTTACCTAGATGATTTGTTGGTATACAGCAAGTCCAGGGAACAGCACTTAGAGCACTTAACTCGCATCCTTACTCGGCTGAGAGAGGAAAAACTTTATGCAAAATTATCCAAGTGTGAGTTTTTTGCTGACGAGTTGCGGTATTTGGGACATGTCGTGGGGCGCGACGGCATCAAAGTTGACCCTGCCAAAGTTCGGACTATTGTGGATTGGCCAACACCCACGGGGAGCACGCACGTACGACAATTCTTGGGACTAGCCAACTACTTCCGCAAGTTCGTCCCGGGTTACAGTACGCTTGCGGCCCCCTTAACCCGGCTCACTGGCAAAGTTCCTTGGACGTGGGGAGAAGCTGAAGAGCACGCGTTTCAAAGTTTAAAAGAAACTTTGTCCAATGCTCCTGTACTAGCACTCCCAGACAGTAGCAAGCCTTTCAAAGTGATCTCAGATGCCAGTGACTATGGGGTGGGTGCAGTACTATTGCAAGAAGGTAGACCTGTAGCATACTTCAGTAAAAAGCTTAGTAATGCCGAACGCAATTATTCCACAACTGAGAAAGAGCTTGCAGGTGTGTTGTATGCCCTCAAGGAGTGGAGGTGTTACTTATTAGGGCAAACTTTCACAGTTGTTACGGACCATCGCGCGAATAGTTTTTTGCAAACCCAAACCCTACTCTCACCCAGACGGGCGCGCTGGGCGGAGTTTCTACAGTTATTCGACATCCAATGGGAATATGCGCCGGGATCCACTAACCCTGCTGACCCATTGTCTAGGAGTCCTCACTTAGCCGGGGCCCACGTCCGAGCCCTAGCTCGGGCCCAGGCTGGGGTTCAGGCGTCGGTTCAGGCTAGGGCAGGGCCCCTGGGGGAGCACTCTCCCCCTGTCGGAGTAGGAGCGATGGGGGGTTGGGGAGGCTGCAGACTCCACCACCCTACCCACGCCGATGGACGGGTTGAGGGGATGGGGAAGGGTTTTAAGTGAGGCATATGAGATAGATGATTGGCTCCATCGTAAACAAAATCGCCGCAAGTTAAGCTTCCATAGTGGCTTGTGGAAGCGCGGTGCGCGCATTTACGTTCCCTCCCACCATATGAGTTCTGACGGTGTCGAACGTAACCTTCGTAGAGAAATCCTGGAAAATTTGCATGGACCACCTATAGTTGGTCATCCAGGCAGGGACAGGACCCTCGAATTAGTTCAACGTTCCTGGTGGTGGCCAGGGATGGCCTCAGATGTGGCTGACTTTGTGGCCCAATGTGACTCGTGTCAGCGTGTCAAAGCCCCAGCACACTTACCTGTAGGGTTACTACACCCTCTAGAAATACCTGACAGAAAGTGGCAATCAATGTCTATGGACCTAATCACTGGACTGCCAAGAACTAAGGAAGGATATGACGCTATCTGGGTTGCTGTTGATAGGTTGTCAAAGTATGCGCACTTCGCTCCGACGACCACTGACGCAAGTGCAGAAGTGATAGCTCAACTGTTACGGACCCGGGTTTTCACCTTGCATGGGTTTCCCACTCACATTGTATCAGACAGAGATCCTAGGTGGGTGGGTCGCTTCTGTCAAGAGCTCTTTCGGTTGACCGGTTGTCGCTCTGCGCTATCTACAGCGTTTCATCCGCAGACCGACGGTCAAACGGAACGAATTAATAGGATCTTGGAGGATTATTTGCGTCATTACGTCACTGGAAGACACAACGACTGGGATAAACATTTGTGTGAGGCTGAATTTTCTTACAACAACACTTTTCAGCAATCAATCAACACTACTCCCTTTAGATTGACCTTCGGTCAGGATCCCACGATTCCCTTCCAGGAATTCTATGAAGGTGTGACATCTTCTGTACGTGAGTATGTACCAGCAGCAGCAGAGTTTGTACGAAGGATGAGATGGGATCTAGAAAGAGCGCGGACATGTCTCAAAGCTGCGCAGGACCGCATGAAGGCATATGCGGACGCGAGGAGAAAAGATGCTCCTATTTTAAAAATAGGCCAACCTGTCCTCCTCTCAACAAAGAATCTGAAATTCAAGCATACTCGGACAAGAAAACTCTTACCTCGGTTTATTGGGCCTTTTCCCATCGTCCAGGAGGTATCATCGGTAGCTTTCAGAATTAGGCTTCCAAAAACTCTGAGGGTTCATGATGTCTTCCATGTTTCTATGCTTAAGCCTTATAAGGAAGGTGGGACGGTACAACCTCCTCCTCTACCTGAGATTATTGATGGAGAAGAGGAGTATGAGGTCGAGGCTGTGCTAGCTCATAGGGAACGAAAGTTACGAGGTCGAAAAACTGCGCGAGAATATCTTGTAAAGTGGACCGGGTATCAGGATATTCATAATACTTGGGAGCCAGAGGATAACTTAGAACACGCCAGGGAGGCGTTACAGCGGTACTGGGATTTAACCACGGAGCACAGGCCGGAACAAAAAGAAAAGGTGGACAAGAAACGTAAAGGACGTGGTAAAAATGCTGAGAAGCAGCGGAAGCGCGCTAGGCGCGCTTAGTGCTCTGGCAGGTCGGGTCGGCCCCTCGGTGCGTCCTTGGGCCACCTTGGAAGCTCTAAGCTTGGCCCTTAGAGTGTACCCTGGGGGTATCCCAGTACTAGAGCGCACTCGGATGAATAGGACGTAAGCGGGGTAGAATGTCTACCTCGGGTGCGTGCGGTGATGACCGCTCACCCTGGACAGGACTCGTCGAGGTAGGGTGTCGTCTACCTCGAATGCGTGCGGTGTTGACTGCTCACCCTTGTCAGGTTTCGGACGTCAATCATGTAATGTCGCGACATCCGTGCTAGCTCGCGCTGTAGCGTAACGCCCGACGCAGATGGGTGGCCCCACTGCCGTTGGGTAGAATTCCTATTGGACAGGACGGGCGAATTTATGTATGGACGGGACAGATTTTACATTGTTATACGGACAGGGCTGGACAAGACAGGACAGGGGTCTGGCTTGGGCTGGGGACGCCAGACTAGTACCCGCGGACAGGACGTGACAGGACCGTACCTCTGCCAAGTGTGTTAGGTGCGTAGTGTAGTTGTTTAGAGTGAGTCTCCCTCTTGGCCGTGACGTCCAAGCTAAGGGGGGGAGGGTGTAACAGGAAAAGTCGCGTGTTATAGGAAAATGACCGGACCACGAGGATTTGGACCTCCATAAAGGTCCCTTCGTGAGTTATGTTCCTCCACGCCAAGAAGTGGCTACTTCACGCGCCAAGGGAGTGACCCCTTACTTGACAAGGCGCATTGGCGATGGAGACAGGGACACACTTAGAACAGGATAGAATAAGGCTTTGGCAGAGGAAGGACCGGGCCGGACTGGACGGGTACTGAGGTGGAGCCCAAACAACTTGTAACCATTGTTTTCGCATCCTTTGGCCGTTTCTACTGTATCACAGGTGCATACCGAGTCGTATGCACCCTCGTGGTCGAAGACCACGTGAGACCCGTATCCGACGGGTGGACGTATCCGGAAGTACGTTACATTTCTCCCCCTCTTAGCTAGCCGAGCTCCTGGGAGGCTAACAAAGGGTGAGTGTGGAAGGCTCACTGTAACACATCCACAAGATGGTGAGCTGATGAGCGACGACCCGAAGACACCAAGCCCGAGGACTTGGGTTCGAACTTGCCTTGGGTGTACTGAGTAATAAGCCCGCAGTGAACGGGGTAACGCCGGCCACAGGCCAAACGCCACTGATTCGAAGAGCTAAATCACTACAGCAGTAAGACACAGCTTATGCTGGGACTCGAGGGAGTGGGCTTAGGAAGGCTAGCACTTGACCTGCAAGTCGGAAGGATACTCGGTGCACTCGAGTATGCGGCTAAATAACCACGACCCTCCCGCAGGCGCGGGGGCTCAAGGCCGCTGATGAACCTCCTATGTCGGTGCGTTGCGACCGACTGTGTCCCAGTACCTCTTGAGCACTTCAGGAGCATTGGTCAAATTCCCTTGTGGTTCCCAAGTATTGTGTTCCGGAGAGTGACCTGTCCACTGGACGAGGTACTCGTACTTGGCGGGATTTCGAGAATTGACACGACGGTGGGCTATGATGGAGTCCACCTCGTATTCCTCTTCTCCAAGGAGAAGTTCCGCTGGAGGCGGTGGTTGAACTGATCCATCCCTACGGTAGGGTTCCAACTTGGATACATGAAAGACATCATGTATTCTCCAGCGTGCAGGCAGAACTAGCTCATAAGCTTGTTTGCCAATGCGCTTGTGGACTTGGAATGGACCTACCCAACGAGGGAGGAGTTTTGGATTCGTACCCGGGACTGCGAGGTCCCTCGGAGGAATCCTACCAACTAGGCCGGGTGTGCCACGTGCCTAAAAGGTACGATCGGTGTTTATCGGCATTGCTCAGCGGTTAAGTAGGGCTCCGACTATCGGACATCGCCCGATAGTCGTTACATTTCTCCCCCTCTTAGACCACAATCGTCCTCGATTGTGCCTGGGAACGGAGAATTGGTGGATGGTCCACGTGCCCATACACGTGGGTGGTGGTTGGTGAGTGAGCCCATGGATAAGGACTGTCCGTTACGGAGGGTCCGTTGGAAGATTGCGTCCGGATGTTACGGCCTGGAATCCCATCCCCCTTGTGGGCAGGCGCGTCGCACCGCGTGATCGCAATGCGAGAGGAAAATGGGTTTCCTGCTCGCCGATACCAAATGTAACGACCGGGATTCGTACCCGGGACTGCGAGGTCCCTCGGAGGAATCCTACCAACTAGGCCGGGTGTGCCACGTGCCTAAAAGGTACGATCGGTGTTTATCGGCATTGCTCAGCGGTTAAGTAGGGCTCCGACTATCGGACATCGCCCGATAGTCGTTACACACACACACACACACACACACACACACACACACACACACACACACACACACACACACACCTCCCACTACCCCAGCCATCTCACCCAGAGAGCACATGAATGTGACAAATGGATGTGACATACCCGGCCCTGGCAGCATCCGGATTGCTCCCAAGGTTGCATTACTCTCGTCCCCCCTGATCTCTGATGCATTTCCCCCACCTGCAGCCCAACAATGCCTTACTTTTACGCCCAGCTCCTGTTGGAAGTGCTCTGCTGCGGCAACCACACTGGGCGTCATTAATTCTCCCAGCGTCATGGGTCTGAATATGGTTTATGACAAAATGATCATCTTGATTTAGAGCCACAGCGACAAGGAACTCCCCCAAAACTACGTCCACAGCAATTTGGTATGTATAGGAGTCGATAGGATTGAAAACATGTGGTGGGTGAGGAAAAGCTTACTCCTAAACATTGGACCAGTACACCTGCCAAGAGAAAGACGGATATCATACAAAACAGATACCTACATCTCACAAAACTGTAGAATATGATTTAACTAAGAATTATCTCTCTCGATCCCAGCGTACAAGCGCAGTGCTTTGTCGAAAGAGACGGAATCACTGAATCTCTGACGCACGGAAAACACGCTTACCTGCCAGTTACCTTATTTCCCGCGGCACGATGCCGTCCAAGAACGGCTTGTTCTTGTATTTTGCAACGTTTGCCACTGTGTTGCAAAGTGTCCCCTCCTATTGCGGCCAGTAGGTCCGATAAACGCCACCGTTACGAAGTCGCGGACAAACTTCGTAGCGTAACATAGCTGAACAGCACAGAGGCTATGCCAAAAGCACTCAGGTATAACTTGAATCCCGGAACATGGTTTTTCCTCAGGTGTAGCCCTCCGTAAACAGGGACTTCTCCTGGGAAAGCGTCGTTGCAAAGCGGGACTTCTCCTGGGCAAGTGCTGAGCCTTAGGGTTTCTGTACTGCACGCGGCTGCCGAAGCGCGGCCCTTATCGGCCGTCTTCCTGATTCTATCGTAGTGCTTTCAACCGCCATTTACCAGGTCGGATCAATTCTCCTTGCCAAATTTTTGGGAGTGATGCGGTGGGAATTCCTTTGTGAATAGACGCGTGTTGATGCTTTGGAGAGACATTAACAGCCTATTTCGAGGCCGGATTAAAAATTATATTTGCCATTATTGGCAAATATGAACACCTTTACATCAGCTTAAATAAGATATCTGCTACTCGCAAGTTGCGACTCGGAAGTTCTGAGTCGGAACCTTGCGCGAAAATGGGAGACTGATTGCTTGGGGTTTTCCGACTCTTCGGAAACACTTCCTCCCTATTTGGTCTCGTTTGCCTCTAGAGTCTTGCATCTTTGTCTTCTGAACTTGTCTGTCAGCGCGAGCTAAAGGTCCATGCTCTGGAGTAAACAGCTGGGTCCCTTCCTTTGCTGGAAGATATTGCCAGGCAGTTAGCCGAGCTCCCGGCATCTGTTGGGTCATATTGTCCGTTGAAGGTGTGCGTATGTATGTCTGAAGAGCGTGGTATTCGGCTGCCCCCCGAGCTGTCGGGGGTACCACCTCGGCCTCTCGAGGTGTGACCCACTGAAATCACCGTAAGGCCCTGGCAATTGACCCGGGGGGGTTCCAACGGACGTTGTTCTCTCTACAGGAGTATGTTCGCGCACGGTTGGTGCAATTCGCTTCAGCCTTTGCTCGCCGCATCAGTTCCAATTTGAGTCCTCAAGCGGTTCAGAAGGCAGCGGGAGAGGCAATCCTCAGCTTGCCTGCCCCAGAATATGGGCATGTTGCAGTTGAAAATCGTGACTTGCAGCTTGTTTTTCGACATGACTGCTTGTAAGTCTCGGCCTTGCAACCATTTGTTACGTTAATTCCCCCCCCCTTGCTCTCGTTCTCTTGCTCTGTGTGTGTGTGTGTGTGTGTGTGTGTGTGTGTGTGTGTGTGTGTGTGTGTGTGTGTGTGTGTGTGTGTGTGTGTGTGTGTGTTGGGGGGGGGCCGCAGTGGGGTGTGGGTGGAGGGTATGGAATGTGTGTGGGTGTGGGTGTGGGTGTGAACAGTGGACAGACGCGCCCGCTCGCTCTCCCTCGCTCTATCCCTCGCTCTCTCTCCCCCCCCCTCTCTCTCTCTCTCTCTCTCTCTCTCTCACACACACACACACACACACACACACACACACACACACACACATACACACACACACACACACACACACACACACACACACACACACACACACACACACACTCCTGTTCTCTCACACATACATACAAGCCTCGCTCTCTCTCCCTCTCTCTCTCTCTCTCTCTCTCTCTCTCTCTCTCTCTCTCTCTCTCTCTCTCTCTCTCTCTCTCTCTCTCTCTCTCTCTCTCTCTCTCTCCCCCCCTCCCCCCCCTTTCCCTTCCTCCCTCTCCCCCCCACCGGCATCACACGCACACATACCCAGCACACAGGGGAGGGAAGGGGAGCAAACGAGACCAAAATATAGCTGGTCAAATTTCATATCTTTGTGAATGTGAAATGAAGGTGCTATGATCAAATGTTGTATGCACCAGCTGCCGATCGAGCTGCTGCCCGGTGCAGGAGCCTGGGTTGTCTTGATCCGCAGTGTGTCCTCTGCGAGCACAACCCTCATAGAAGATGCAGCGTAAATTTTGCTCCGAAATATCTTGTCAATGACGTCCTTAAAGCCAAGTGCGAAGCTCCTATTCGTGTAGAGGTCATAGATCGCGCAACAGGACTGCCCTTGGGAGAGGACATTCCTGATGTGCACTTGGAGGTATGCATGGCCATTCTGTAATTTTGCATTTGGCATTGTTGACTTTGAGAGGTTGATACTTTTTATGATAAAGGATGTTCAGGGCTTTGCATAATCTGTAAGAATCAATTAATCTGGATCTTTAGAAAATCAATTTTATCATGAGATTATAGAAGCATATAATAATTTAAAGAAGCTGTTTAAGTCAAATTAAAACTTGAAATTTGTAGTTTGGGGGATAGAATTCAGCAACATTTTAAAGATCGGGGTAACATGAGATATTCCACTATTATTACACACATAGACCATGGTAAACTACTGTACCGTCCATAAATATCAATTTAAAATTATTTGATGTTTAGTAATTAGGGATATTTAGGTTCAGAGATCGGTTCTTTTTCCAATTATGGCCTTTTTTCTTTGACTTAACAAAATCGCGCCCCCTTGCGGCTCCTTTGCGGTTGAATGTCTAGGAGTACTTTGGGTGCCGCAGAAGAATATTGATGGCATTAGGAGGTCTTATAGGTATTAGATGCCAGTAAGCATCAAGATATGAGGGTGGGGAGGGGAGGAGGGCAGAGTTTTACACAGGGGTACATGGTTGTGCAAGGGCTTAAACATTTTTCTGGTGGTATATAGACGGCTAAGTAGAGGTCTGCAACCTGTCTGGATCATTTTTTGGCAAGTCCGAATTTTAAGATACCTAGGTATAGGTAGTAAGGGCTGCAACAAACTGGTGTTCATTTCAATACGACCATTCTTTACAGACTGTTTATTATAATCTATGGTTATTTACTTATTTTGTGTGTTGTGGTGTTCAAGTAAACGAACAAGTACGATATTGACAGTCACAATGGTATATGGCAGATTGTTTATTATCAGGTGCTAAAATGCCTCCGCCAAAAGCAGGAACAGAGTTTGATCTCACACCCCATCCAGTTGACAAACCCTCTTCTACACCCCTCTTGGGAAGCCGCATGGGCAACTGTTGCAAATGGAAGTTTCAATCAAAATCAAAACTGCCATTGACAATTTTTTTGGCTTATACAGATGTGCATTTTGGATGGCAATGCTTACGACGCAAAGTGCCTTGAAGCCGGTCAAGAACGTGATGAAGATTTGGACGCATGTTCATTATTATCCAACAACAAAATGCAACCCCTCTTGACACCTGGCAGTGCGGCTTCACACAATTCGCAATCAAAAGTGATAGTTCAACTTGTGGTAAGCCTGATGGCTGCCCTTGAGGATCGTAGAGTATTTGCATGACACCGGTATGCTGCATGTCCTGCACAATGCCAGTTGCAATGACAAGATTGGAATTTTCTTTAGAAAACAACTGAAGCGTGTCCAAAATGCAAACCATGTCTCCTACATGCTGGTTAGCGGATGCACATGAAGATGGCACATGGATTCTTTTTGCAGCTGCTGTCCTGTATATATCAAATGGCTCTTTCAGTTTCTGCAATTATGAGCTCTTTGGCCTGTCCGTTTGTATCTTAGTGTGGTTAAGGAATGAACCAAACTATTTTGATGTACAATTCTAATGGTGTGAAATTTACGTTCTGAGGAGGCCCACAATAAAACATTTCGTTTTGAACAAAATGGGCAGAACTCCAAGTGCAAAATTGCCAAAGAGTCTGCCAGATGTAATGTTTAAACAGTGAAGATACAGTATCTGCTCATCCAGTTATACCTTGTTGACGTTATCACCAACGATTGTCACTCTCAAATGTCAGCGTGAGTAAGTACAATAATTACTCATATATAATTTCTTTCTCGTATGTGTCATTACCTTACTCGACATGGCTTTGCAAAGTCGCGGTGTTTATTTTATTTCATTTTTCCCCCTCTGACCGATTACCACCTAAACCATTTATGATTGAAGGTATGCCTTGCTGTGGGATATGCCCTGACAGTCTTTGAGGTTATGACACAGAGAGGCATGGCACAGCTCCCTGATCTTCATGTCACTGACAGCTCAGAAGCTATGTTGTCGGGCCGCAAGCCGCCGTTTCGTCTCTTGGTCAGGGCTATTGCTTCTGATGGACGGAAGGTCAATATTCGGCATGCGGTGTCAGAAGGGTTTGTGGTGCGTAGATGATTGGAATTCAAAAGTTTGAACGCTGCTGGGAAAGAGGGAGTCCTCATCTAGAAGTTGAAATTTTGATTTAGAATTAGTTGATATACACACTCTTCAGTACTTAATTAAAGTCGATATCCTTGCAATGACTTCTTCACAATTGACTGTTACAGCTTATCAATCCATGGCAGAGCTGAGGGCAAATGTTTGTTAGGTGAATTTAGTGCATTGGTGATCTGTGCTCGGCACCTGGTACAGTGTCGAGCCACATGATGCTGGAAATGGCCACCTTTATGCTAAGAACTTGCAATGTTGTGCCCCCTGTACCTCCTTTTGAAAATCTATTATGGATCAAGTGTACCCTTTGTCTCCTAGGGAGCCGCATATGACAAGATGAGGGTAGTTTATACAGAACATAATAAAGAGTTCATGCCCATTATAGAGCTAATGGTGGGACTAGTCGAGTTGCTGCGGTCTCGGTCACAACCAACCATTGCTTTGCCCTGTCGCTTCATTAGACCCTGCCTATTTGGGGGGGGGGGGGGGGAGTGTGTGGGGAAAGGGTCAAAGGGGGGGGGGTTGCAAGGGCATGCATGTATGTGTGGGTGCGTGCGTGCGCGTGTGTGTGTGTGTGTGTGTGTGTGTGTGTGTGTGTGTGTGTGTGTTTGTGTGTGTGTGTGTGTTTTGGGGGGTGGGGGGGTTTTTTTTGGGGGGGGGAGGGAGGGGGGGCAAGGTTGTTCTTCGTGTGGTCGCTTTGGTGTGTGCAAATTCGTCACAGTCACAGCCACACACATCTACGCCCCTGCATTCGGCAGTGTGCTTCAATAGTTGGATTAGTTATACTGGATTGGTTTCTCTGGCAGGGTTGTTTTATTTCCTTCTACACCATGTCTTCAATATTGGGATGGCAGTTCTTGCATGTTCTCCTTTTGTTGCTATTTGCATTGCTGCTTGTTATCTACTCCCCCCCTTTTTGGGGGCTGGCGCTGCCTCAGTACTCTCCAAGCTGTTGCACTTTTCCCCCACCCCCGAGGGCCGCATGACCCCGGCGTGAATGTTACATCTCCCTCCCTCTCCCCCCCCCCCCAACCCCGCTCGCTGCCTCTTCTGTGTTTGTGTGTGTGTGTGTGTGTGTGTGTGTGTGTGTGTGTGTGTGTGTGTATCTGTGTGTGTGGGTGGGTGGGTGGGTCTACGCACGTGTTTTGCTGGCCCTTGCTGGCCTGGGTTAACGCACTGGAATGTTCGGTACTGACAAGAGGCATAGATCTTGGGAATCTTAATGGGGTTTTTAGCATAATCCCTTGTCTCCTGCATGTCTTTCAAAGAGGTCTGCGAGTGAAGTGAGAGCTAATATGTGGACTGGTGTTGCCCCTGACTGTGTCAGGTAGCTACAAGGCGGACACGCACTGCTGGAAAAGTGGAGATTCCTAATGTTGATGATCACATCAGTAAACTCGAACACATGGGGAAAGAAACTGTTAAAAAATTGCAGGACATCAAGCTTTCAGCCATTCAGGCGGGAATTGAAGTATCTGTTCCTGTCAATAGCGTAAACAAAGGTGCGCTATTTTATCTGCTCTTTGTATGGGAGTAAGGCACCATACAACGAGATGACCGGCAAACGGCTCGGCACCTCAAAGCTGTGTCTTCGCTCTCTAACTGCATCATCATCCTGGTTTACTAATTCTGTTCTGTCTTTTCGTGTTCAAATGTACGTTACCGTACTGTCACTAGCAAGACCAGGTCCATGTGAGCTGATTCCTGACCTAGTGATTAAGGCTTGCTACAATTTTTCATCAGCTTGTGGGTAACCCCTTTCTTTACATGCAGTTGGGGAATTTCGGAAGCTTGCATTGTTGGCAGAATCTGATGGGCATTTGAGGCAGAAGCTCCAGCAAGTCCTGAAGTTGAGCAAAGAAAAGTGGGATGATGCAAGAGATCATGCCATGCGTGCGGTGGTTGCGGACAGTCGGATGAGGATCTGGTATGCAGACAAGTCCACTCTGGATGTGGGCTTGCTGTTTACCTGTCGGCTCGGAAATATAGATTTAGAACGCCCTGTGGGTAAGAGTCGCCCCCCCCCCCCCCCTCTCACCTGTGTCTTTTATGGCCCTTCTTTTCTTGTGAGGAATGAAGGGCCATAAAGGGAGGGGGAAGTCCCTCCCTTCCCCCTCCCCTGTTTTTCTCTCTCCCTCTCCCTCCCCCCCCCCCCCCCGGTTTTTCTCTCTCCCTCTCCCTCCCTCCCCCCCCTCTCTCTCTCCCCCCCTCCCCCCCCCCCCCTTCTCTCTCCCCCACCCCCTCCCAATTTTGCACTACCCTCCCTTTGTCTCTGGCCCCTAGATTTCGCGTAGCTGCATGCCGGATTTATGGTGTGCAGTTAGGATAGGCTTCACTCTTTATATTAAATGGTGAGAGGGAAGGGCTTAGTATATTAAATTGAGTGGGCCTTGCATGGTTACGGATGGGCAACTTGGTGAAGGGGGGTGATAACGGGGGTGATGACACTTCCATCTGCGGGGTTCATGTGTTCATTCCTGTTACTGGCCCAGTCACCTTACAAAGGTGGGTTCCGGGACGGCCTGTAGAAGCATGTAACATATGGCGTAGGGACTTGTAGCGCAGGCTGTTCTTCGTTGTAAATATTCTGCATGTGTAGAGCATTGCCCAGCCCTCTTGATTGATGTCTTTGTGTTCTTTTGAACAGGTTTGTTGCAGAAGAAGTCTCAAACAGGTGCACAAACTACAATGGAGGCAACTCTTATGTCTCAGCAGACTCCTTCACAACGTGAGAAGGTAACCTATGCCTGCCATGGTGGTCCTACTCTTTGACAGCCTGTGCTTGCTTGATATTAAGCTTGAAGAATTCTAATGTAAATGCCCATCTCTATGCACACACACATCATGCCCCTCTAATTTGCGTAACTGCTAATTTTAAGCTTTGCACTTCCTCTCAAACTGTTTGTATATCAAGAAACTCGTCAGTCTCAAAATGACAAGAGTGACTTTGTAGTGTTGGCTTGCCCAGCCTGGCGTTTCTTTGGTGGTGGAAATGATTTGCACAGCATCTTCCTAGATGGTGTCCAATATTCTTAAGCAGGGTTAAAGCCAGTGTTTTAAAGGTACTGGGTACTTGTCAGGTGCGTCAGTTACAGCCTACAGCAGTGGCTGCTTGGTGGCAAGCTGGACATACTGGATGGGCCATTTACCCAGTGGACTCGGAGACTTTCATGTCAGCAGGGACCCTAGATACCCTGCAGGTTCAGCACGAGCAAGTGGTTGTTCCCCAGCTTGCCGCCCCAGGTGTAGACCCTTTAATTACAGTTTCTTAGGCTTGGAAGAGGGCACTCTGTAGCCCTGAGCCCTCCAGTGTATTTTATTGTGGCGCTCCAATACATAGAGCAGGTTGAAATGTGGCTTCTAATGGAAGAGCTTGTATATTGTATATGAGCATGCCAAACTGGGATTAAGTTACTGACAGTGGTTCCAACAGTTAATCTGGGCTATGACCGCTTGTCGCCGCCACCTAAATCTGGAAATTTTACTGCGTTTCCAACGCCGCCTTTAATGCGGCAGCAGGACACATCTGTTGGTTTCAGGCCGCCTGACCTTCCGGGTACATTTCGCTTTTTCAACTCTTGTGCCTGCTATTGTTGAAGCACTTGTGGTGGTGAAGCCCAGGAGTGACATAAGTGTTGAATGATGATTATCTAGGACTGTATTTGGCCTGCTGATGTGGTGTCTCTCCATGTATGGGGCGTGCTGTCGGTGTGGCACATGATGTCAGAATTGCTCCAGTCTCGTATGCAGCGTGTGAAGGAGTCAGTTCATTGTAAGGAACGTATACGTTGTTTTGCAAGTGCTTGTATTAACATTTGAGGGCAGACCAAGTGCTTGATGGGGTAGGGAACAATTGTGTTGTGGTCATAATCGCAGTTGGGTAAAGTTACCTGTAGTCTCCTGCTCATGTTATTCGGCCACCCGCCAGTGTCTTGATTTCTTGTCACTTGCTGTCAGTTGTAGGGCTGTAGGGAACCACTTGGGCAGATTACTGGGTGTAAATGTTTACAACGGTGCTGTGTTCCTTGTATTATCCCTTCCAAGTATGCGCAAAGATACCCTAGATTCGTGAGCAGGTGAGTTGGGTGTGGAGTCACCTATGCAAGCATATGCATGTTGAATTTCACCCATTTGGAGCACTCTAATTGCAGTTGTCGATAATAGCCCAACTTTTGGCAGTTTTCTCAGAGTCTGTGCTCAGACACTGTCGCGGACCTTGCACACACCCTTTGTCAGTGCGAGGTTACTGCATTCTGAATTTGAAGGAATGCTTTCTATGTGCTGCTCGCTTTTGAGGGAGCCTGGCAGGGAGCTCCAGGATTTATTGGTCTTGCTGTTTTCCATTGTGTTTTTCTATAGATATAGAATTTGTGGGAGTGATTGTTGCGTGTTTGCAGCCTCGGGAGATCTGAGAAAAGCTGTAGCTGGCAACCCTCCTGGAAGCACCACTGCTGGTTCGGCGGCTGGAACCTCGAATGGGCAGGTGCTGGCACCTTGATGTGGCAAAGGGTGTTATGTATAGGGTGTTGTGATCAGATGTCTCTATCCTCGGTTGCAGATCTGGTGTGCTTACTGCTGCTGCCGTTGCTTGTTGTTGTATTTTGGTGTGTGTGTGTGTGTGTGTGTGTGTGTGTGTGTGTGTGTGTGTGTGTGTGGTGGGGGGGGGGATTTGGTTTTGTGTGTGGGTGTGGGCGTGGTGTGTTTTTTAATATAAAGGGACGCGGGTCCCGCCCCATTCCTCTCTCTCTCTCCTCCGCCCCCCCCCCTCTCTCTGTGTGTGTGTGTGTGTGTGTGTGTGTGTGTGTGTGTGTGTGTGTGTGTGTGTGTGTGTGTGTGTGTGTGTGCATGCATGCGTGTATGTATGCTTGTCCTCTCTGCCTCCCCCCACCCCTTCTCTCTCTCTCTCTCTCTCTCTCTCTCTCTCTCTCTCTCTCTCTCTCTCTCTCTCTCTCTCTCTCTCTCTCTCTCTCTCTCTCTCTGCGCGTGCATGCGTGTGTGCGTGTGCGTGTGCGCGCGCGCGCGCGGCCCACTTTGCAAGGAAGGCGCCTGTTGGAGGATGATGGTAGCATTTTTCAGGCCGGCTACATGAGGGGCACTCAAAGGGGGGAGGGGCTTGCACAGCGAACTTCGCCCTTCGAAGGTGGGCGGGTTGGCCCGCGCCTGTCTGATGTGCAATCGTCCGGTCAGTACGGGAATTTTTCTGGTATACTCGGACAGGCCCTCACAAGTGTGGACCTAAACCGCCTGCAGTCGTCAGGGTTCAACCTATCAAATTTTCCTTCACTGCCAAATGTGCGCTCCATTTATGGCGAATGGGCCTTCAAGACCTCGCCTCTTCAATCTAGACAAGAAGCGTGTTCCACTTCTGGGACTGTGGGCTGATTGGAGTTGCTGCCTGGGTGTCCGCTTCCTACCTTTTCAGCTTCATTGTCTATCAGCAGCCTGAGCTCCCATCATGTGAAACATGCTGCTTGGTCTTGGGAGGTCTTTGATGTGGGTTCAAATCTTAAATTGAGCTCCCCCCAGGAGAGGGTTGTCCAATAAGTTTTGTCCGTTACCCACTATGCCCATCCCCATCCGGGGCATGTCTACAGGTGCTCGCTATTAGGACATAAACAATTTGCAAAGTGGACTTCCATGTGCCAGACGAAGTTTACGATGTCTTTGGGCTTACCTACAGAAGTTTGTGAGGAGCAGATGTGCATGGGGTAGGCTGTAGCAAGCGGGGAGCTTGAGCAATTCCTCCATCAGCTAGGAGGGGAATCGCCTTTCCGAGGGCCTGGGCACCCTGGATCCCTGGGCATTGGAAAACTAGAAAGTATGGAGCTTCCTGATGCTATAGCTGCTGTTGCGATGCTCCATGACATGCCAGATGCTCGTCTTGCCACAACTGGAATGCCCCGTGCCAGTAGCGGATTGGAAAGCATGCAAAGCATTGAGCAAGCCTTGGGCAATGTGGAGCAGGTGACCACCTGTACTGTTGTGACTGCTTTATATTTAATGTCGTCAAATGTGGATTCCCATCTGCTAGCGTGTGCTGTAGCAACTTAGGCAGCCTGCAGCTTTTTATGTCGCCCAACATTTATTCCTGAGCCTTACGCAGCATTTTGCTCATAAGCCAACATATTCTTCCTGTCTGATGCACTCTTTAAGGGTTACACATGAGATCTTTGGTTCTGCAACTGTTGCAGATGGGACAGTGCAGGGTTAGATGTTGGCTGCCAGCTGCATTGTGGTTCCATGGCCAACAGCCTTGGGTGCTTTCTGGTGCAGGACATCCTGGATCATGTTGCAGATGAGTACAACCGGCATGCAAGATCAGCATGACATTGATGCAGTGCTCAGACGGCGGTACTGAACAAGCAGTCTGCTGTAGCACTTCATAATGGAGCCATTTCAACATGGCATGGCCCAGCTGCAAAACCTATGCAGGGTGTCTAATTCTATGTACCTTCCTGCCATCAATACTGTTGTTGTGTGGGCCAGGGTGCCCCTCATAGAATTGCAGTGGCACACAAAGCAGCACACTCTGCTGCTACAGGAACTCGTGTTTCATGTCCTATGGCATGTTTGACTCTCACCCTGCAATGTTGCCTACGGGCTTGTAGGTCATTGATAAACATAAAATTTAAAATAGCACTTGGATTGAACCCTAGCAGGGCAGAGCATGGCCTCCACTGGGTACTAAATAAAGATACCCTTGCAAAAGTGTCATGCAAGGAGTGGAACAGCCTGGTATTGGAGCATGCTACGCAATATTGAACACACAGAGGAAATTCGTGTGGCTTGACAAGAACAATCTTCGCTTGCTTATCAAACCTGTAATGCTTTCTACCTCAGGTGTGCGTTGCATCATAACTGGCTGTTCATTTCTGCCTGAGTATCTCGAGCAAGATGTACACCCAGGCAGGTAGTTCATGGACACTTTGATGGCCTGCAAGCCTGATCACTAGGCCAGAAGCATCAAAGATGAATGCTGTCATTTGGACTGGTCCTTTCAAATCTCAAATTTACAGAAAAGCCTCCAATGCTTTTCGCTTGTTTTCCAACTCGATGAACTGGCTCAAGCTGCCCTTTAACTGACTGAAGGTGTCCTTGATCTTGGCCAGCCATTCCTGGCAAGTCTCCTTGCTTCCAGCTTGGCATCCTTCTCGCAACTGCAAGTGCAGCCAGCCCATTTGAGGGCACTTCTTCTTTGCTATCCTGTTAAAGGTCGCAGAACACACTGGACAACAGCTAGCAAGCGATAAAAGTGGTACGCAAACGTATGAAAGGAGTATTACGGCGTGTAAAGAGCAAATATATACCGAGTAGCAAATAGCTGCAATTGTCTGTGCTCCAAAACTCGCAGAACTGCCTTTGAACTGGTGAACCAGCTGATCCACATCGTTGAAATCCACAACGGGCTCGGCGAGCTTTGCCTCTAGTTTTATGAGCTTCTGTTCAGAGTCCACGAAGTAAAGCTCAACCACTTCTGCGACAAAATTTGGATTTTGTTCGTCCTGGAGCTGCATTAGCTGGGCGAATTGGTCGTCGAGAAGACCTTCCTGACCAAGTTTATAGAGCAATTGCTCGATCTGCGCGTTGACAACAGCAAGCTGGCGCTCCACATCTGCACGACTTTGGTCCTGGAGCATTGGCTGCTAACACACAAGTGGCGATAAGCGGACCGTGGATTGCGGAGGCTTCCACACGAAACAATTGACATGCCTGAGGCAAGCCAGCATTTATGCTTTTGAAACCGCAGAGCATGAACTAGGCTGGCAGATACGATGCGTCCTGTCAACGCTGTTGCGCCTAGGGTTTCAGGCGACTGGGGACGAGGACTGTGCACTAGTGGGGGAGCGCGGCGGGGGAGACTGTGCCTTCTGATTTGACTGATGAGTCATCAGTGATGACACGATTCTAATGAGCCATCGCCGTTGGGGTTTAGCCCGACGTGAGTCACGTGACCCCAACGGCGTCAGTAGCCCGAAGTTACTGAAATTGGGAAGCACTGGTAGTGCATTATCATCAGGGTTGTCGAATTTTCCGGTTGCAACAAATGGCTGGTAAACCTGTCAAAACCCCAAGAGTTTGCGACTTTCCATGGCCTGGAAACCTCATAGTGGTCCCCTGACTGCGGACATCCTGGCCTAGAACTCCAAAGAGGGTGATGGCTTCGCGACAATTGGTGGCCTGGATGCATACAGGTTATTTTCAAGCAGGCTTCATTCTAAAGAGGGGGCCACGGTCAGTGTTGCGGATTCTGGCCGGATAAGGCCAAATGGGCCGCAATCCCCCTTGCTACTTGGTCATGTTGAATATGTTGTTAGGGGTGGCCACCCCGATTCTGTTAACTGAGTCGGGGTTCCCCAACTCCTCTCCCCTCTCTCATCCCTCTCTCATCACTTGCTCTCCCTCTCTCATCACTGGCTCAACCCTCTCTCATCACTGGCTGAAGCGTATGTGTTAGGTTATGGGCTTGGCGTATTCCTGTGCAGTGGCGGCATGGAGGGTGTGAGTCAAGGTCCGCTCTACTGTGTGACGAAGAGTAGAGTCTAGGACATGAACAATCAAGGACTGATTGGGCAACTTTAAGGAAACACCCGGAGTGCTTGTGTAGTCCCAAACAAGTCTATTACAATTGCTCACTTGCTCTCTCTTAACAACGGAATTCAAACTACCCTAACTGGTACATACTCAGAATGGATCAATCTCCTTGTCCGATGATAAGATAGCCAAGCACATGTACATAACATGAAAGACTAAGGCTAACAGAGCCTCAAATCTCCTATTCTATTCACGTTCACGTTACCTGTGCAGTGGCGGCACGGAGGGTGTGAGTCAAGGTCCGCTCTACTGTGTGACGAAGAGTAGAGTCTAGGACATGAACAATCAAGGACTGATTGGGCAACTTTAAGGAAACACCCGGAGTGCTTGTGTAGTCCCAAACAAGTGCCTTGCCTCTCCGTGCTAGCACCACTACCTTCCTGCACTAAACGTGTCTGTAACTTGCGTTATCTCTATCTACATTCAAATTGATCATAACCACGAAGTCTTTGCAGTTTCGCCCATATTAGTCATTTATTATTATCACTGACGGAAAAGCCACTATTACTCCACTGAGGGAAAGGCACACATAACTCATCTATTACAACACTTCCCCTTGCCTTTTCCTCACCAGAACTTGGCAAGACCCAGTGAGTCTCGATGACCCTGAAACACAAATCTCACAAGTGGTTTGGTAAAGATGTCAGCCACATTTCTGGCAGATTGAACATGGGTTGTATTGCGAATCTGCAAAACCATGTGTTGTCCAAATACACCAAGCACATTAGCGTGTGCTATCATCAAGCGAGGGAAAAGGTTGCGTGGGGGCAGATTACGCCGGTGTATGTCAACACCGAGGACAATGTGGCTGACATTTTTACAAAGCCGTGGGCCAGTCCAGCATTTCTCAAGCACCGTGACAGCTTGAGAATGGGTTAAGCCTAGAGTGTTGAAGTTCTAGGGCTTTAGGGCTTTAGGGCTTCAAAGATTCTAGGTTTGGCTCGGAAGAGTAGTGCGTTAATGGGAACAATTGAACTCAACGTTGTTAACATTAATGAATGACGTTATAAATGTTTTCTAAAAGGGGAAGATTGTTGTATAAACTGACAGGTACGTATAGATACGTGATGGCAAACGTACTTAGATACAAGGTCGCTATCAGTTTATCAAGTGGTTTTAGGAAACACTGTATAACTTGAACTTCTCCACGTGTGGAGTACAAGTAAGAGGATGCGCCTGATTGCGTGTCTAAGGGTAATGTATTATGATCAGTCAGGTTGATCATATAGTGACCTCCATGCAGTACAGGTCTTGTACTAGTGACGGTGTGGTCACAAGGTAAAGACTCCATTGAGTGTGTATACGTGTATAAGTTTAGGATCCCTGGTGCAGCTGTAGAGCTACACGTTGGCATAGGGCCAAGTCAGGGTTGTTTATGTGGCCATGCAGTACGGTACGGCTTCTCAAACGAGACTGTACCGTTACCGCCGGTTACGATCAGGAGGTATAGAAACGCCAGATCGCGAGCGAGCTTGGCAGTCGATGGGGTGTGGAATGCATCTGGGCTTCGAGCTCCAAGCTGAATAGTGTTTGCTCTGTAGTGAATGACTGCTTGATATAATACTGTCACACTCATTACAATACAGGTAAGCGAGCGATCGTTGGCAAGGGTAACGGTCGCAGTCGGATGGCTGTGATCGCAGGTTTTAAGCGCATGCATACTGATGTTTCTGCTGATAATGAAACATTGCATGTGTCTTGTGTTGCAGGAGCTGCATTGCTTGTGTGTTACTGTTGTGCGAACAGTAAGGCTATTTGTGTGTGACGAGTTACACACTGGTTAATAGCGGTGAGTACAGATACGTATAACAAGCATGCTCCTGCTGGTTAATTAACTGTTTTGTTTTGATCTCTGATGATCCACATATTGTGCAGATTGGTTGGGAGTAGCCATCAAACTCCTGGGACTGCTGAGGGCCAAGGGTGCCCTGATCGGAGAGCAGTCGGTACGTGCACATATGTGGATAGGTTGCGTGTGTGTTTGCTATGGTTTAGATATATTTTAAGGACACTGATGAACCCACAAGTAAATCGTAACGCTCGGGTGCAGGCAGATATAGACGGCAGTGCGAGCACTGGTCTATATAGACATTGAGAGTACTTGGTGGTGTTCACAGGTAAATATACATAAACCATTTGTAACGAGTCGATGGGGTGTGGAATGCATCTGGGCTTCGAGCTCCAAGCTGAATAGTGTTTGCTCTGTATTGAATGACTGCTTGATATAATACTGTCACACTCATTACAATACAGGAGCTGCATTGCTTGTGTGTTACTGTTGTGCGAACAGTAAGGCTATTTGTGTGTGACGAGTTACACACTGGTTAATAGCGATTTGTTGGGAGTAGCCATCAAACTCCTGGGACTGCTGAGGGCCAAGGGTGTCCTGATCGGAGAGCAGTCGGCAGATATAGACGGCAGTGCGAGCACTGGTCTATATAGACATTGAGAGTACTTGGTGGTGTCACAGGGGATACGTCTCTCTTCATGCACACGGACGAGCTGACCGATACGTCTGCCACCTTCATATACAACAATTGGTCATGGGCCCACCGCTCATTGCATGCAAGACGACGACGTCATCCTGACAGAAGACACTCCAGAGAGAAGAGCCACGCGGGGCCGTACGGTCAGTGGGACTGCAGATAGAGTTAGAGTGGTGAAGATACACTCGGAACGACAAGTGGTTACTGATTAGTAGCCAGCAGTACAGTGAGAGAGCAGCTGCAAAACAGGCGAGCGGGCTAGGGGTTTGAGACAACTGGATGGAGCTACATCGACATTTGGATCCATTAGAAAACATCGGATACGGCTTGCAACCTGGAGAGTTGTGCATGTGGCAATGGGGATGCACCTTCTCAATTATTGTGGCCGAGCCAACTGATGTGTCATTTGAAAGATGGGGTTGTTGTTTGTATGCTTGCTTCGGGGGTGGTTGTTGTGAAAATGCTGGTTGGCGTGAAAGAGCGCAGTTGCATTTGATATCATTGATGTGTGGTGATGTGGAGTTTCAGCCAGGGTGATTACATAATTCACATCACGGTGCATGGTACCAGATGTACTTTGGGAGCGAGATTTGGTGCTGTGTGAAGATTAAGATGTTGGGAGATTACATGCAAGAGGAGTGAGTGGCTTCCTGTGAGTTGTTGAAGCGATTATAACCATCAAAGGTATGTGATGACTGGGTTTTTTTGTTGGTATCATGTTCATTGTTGAGTGAACATTGGAGTTCAAAATCCTTAGTGTATGTAAATCACTTAAAAACGTGAGTCAGTTTGGCATTGTGAAGCAATGAAGTGGAGGGAATATGGCTGGTCTGACTGGGTTGGCATGAGTAAAAGTGAGGTCCACTCCCTCTCTGTCCAGAGACACTGGACATTTGACGTTCGTGGTGACGACGCCACCGGTTTTCGTCATTGTGATGCACATCTCTCCACTCTACGCAGTGGAGTTTGCTGGCTGGCTTGGTGATGCACTGGTGGAGGAGCCAGACCCAGCTGATCCGGACTCTGTTGCAGTGCGCTTACTTCTCGTTTTCATGATCACTTGTCTGCTTCTAGCTTTCATGATCAAGCCAGTTCTTCACTCCAGACCTTAGATGACTTCCCCTGGAACCAATTTGTTGAGTTCTGAACATTATTATTGAATGCCTTGTGCGTTAAGTGATCTTCATGTGTGCACTATTAGGATATGGGTTCATTGAGAACATACGGTACCTTGAGACACGGTAGATTGTGTACGTTTTCGAACATAAGGTACAATCTTAACTAGATCACACGTTTGTCGGGTGAACTCTTAAGGCTGCCCCACCGGAGTGAATACCAACTGGTTGTGAAAGATGCTGGGCATTACCAGATGCTAGTCTTGTCCAACAGTTGTGTGTGATACTCAGCAGACAGTCGTACGGACTGCAGCTGGAGTAACTACGTCTCTTGACGACCTGTCTGCTTTGTACATGATACGCCAATGCCCATAACCTTTTACAGGTCATGGGACGCCCTTCCAGCTGAGCCAAGGGCAGACAGGAGTGCATGTCATCATCGGATGCATCTGTACCGGGTTTTCGACGGACTCGCCTGCCGGCAAGAAGAGGAAACAAAGGAACAACTGAGTATTCACTCAGAACGCCTGCCTACAGAGTCTTCAATCTCTTGGGAGGTTTCTATCGTGGATTTCGCACCTGAGTTTATCACCCGTCGTCGTTATCGTGAGACCGTCAGTAGGTCCGGATGGTCAGGTGATTGAATTGCTGAAGAACATTTTGCATATTAAGCTACACAAGTTTACATGCTAGACCTCGAACGGGTGGAAGGAAGGAAGGAAGGAAGATTACATCCAAAGACCAGCCACTAGGGCTGAAGAGGACGGCAGTACAATGAATTACCCATATCTAGCCAACTAAGGTCGCACAGCACCTGGGAGAGTGAGGTAGCTCTCCAGTGCTCTAGTCACAAATTTGGCAACCCCTTCAAGGTCTTCTTGCCACATAAACGTCTGTACAGATCGACTCCTTTGTTGAAAAAGATGCATAAATTGTTGCCGTACATGTTGTACAGCCGGACAAGTGAACAACAGATGATGTTCATCACCAACGAGCTCTAAGGAGCACCTCGTGCAAATCCTCTGGTCTCGAGGGATGCCTTGTTGTCTACCTTTATCAATAGGAAGGTCATGACACCCTAATCTAAATCGCATAAAGGTCCGCAATGTACCATTAGGAAGGTGGAGTTTGAGCGCACTCTTACTCCGTGGTACATGAGGCGGACGTGCGAACCACCTTTGGTATCTGCAGAATAAGGCTCTTGGGGATGCACAAGAGCGAGGGGAGATGTCTAGGTCATCCCATATCATGTCACTTTTACGGTCTAACAGATCCTTTACCTGTGAAATGTCAATCTGCAAGGCTCTGTCAAACCGCACATGGTCAGCTATATAGTATCCTAGTTTCTTAAGTTGTTGCATAAGGGTACCCGAAAACGTTTCTCGGCCTTCTACTATTGCCAACCTAATGTCATGCATGAGGACCTTGTAGTGTAATGAATCAGGTCTCATGGCCGCTATATTGTTCCAAAACCTAGCCATACGTAAGATCCAAGTTGACCACAAAGAGAATATGTTTAATTCACAATTGATTATTTCCTCAGGGATTGTCCGACGTACCCCCAAAATCTGAGCTAGGACCCGCTTGTGCGCATCCAATAGGGGTATACTACTAGGTTTTCCCGAAGACAATTGTCTGCCTTGAAAGCATCTGATTGCCCAGACTTCACATCCATAGGAGATGAGGGGTGGTAGGCAAGCTAAGTACAATTCTGTCATGAGCATCATTGACATGTTGCAACCAAGATTGCTATAAGCTCTAGTAAGGTCTTCCCATGCTACCCAGAACCTCTGCTCGAGGTTCTTAATGCCGGCTTGAAGGCCATTCTTGGCATGAATCTGTAATCCAAGGTATTTAACCTCCTGTACCGGACTAATTCTAACCCCTGCAACCTCCAGAGAGGTAGAGAGTGTCAGAGGGTCTGGATTTACTGAAAGGTATTGCGTCTTGGCCCCATTTAGGCGCATGTCCATACTCTTACACCATTCTTGAGTAGCATTCACCAACACCTGTAGGTCCTCAACTGTAGGCGCGACGAGAACAAAATCGTCGGCAAAGCCTAGCACTTGGATACGTATTATATTTAAACGTGTGCCATCAGGTAACTGAAGGCCAGCCGTGGGGCAATGGTGTGCAAGATATCGGGGGAGTCCATCCGACATAATTCCAAATAGTGTAGGGCTAATGGGGCACCCTTGAGGAACACCCGCACTTGATTCAAACAACCCCCCATGTTTGCCCTCAATTTTGATCGCCAATACTGTACTGTCTATTACAGCTTGGGTAGCATATAGAAAATCCCCTTGGATTCCCAACTGCTCCAAAATATGCCCTAACTTAAGACGCGATACCCTGTCATAAGCTTTAGAGAGGTCCAGGAATGCAAAATGGAGTGGAGTGATGCCCATTGCCCAATCTATGAGATGTTGTATAACAAACAGTTGATGGGTGGTGGACATTTCAGGACGGAAGCCTGTTTGGCAATCAACACGCAAACGGTACTTCTCCAAGTAAGATACTAAGCGCGAGTTCAACACGTTGGCATACAACCTCATAAGAGATTCGCCCACGGCAATGGGACGATAATTTCCTGTGTTATACGCGTCCCCTTTCTTATATACCGGTGTCACCAAACATACATTTGACTCCGCCGGTATGGTACGTTGTCTAAGCGCCATAGTAAAAATGTCCGCAATGACATGACTTAACATGTTTCGTGAGTAAGGATCCCCCGGGTGTGTAAGTGGTTGAGCATACCTAAACAACTCTGTAGGGTAACCATCTTTCCCCGGGGATTTCCCATTGGCAAGTGCTCGGAGACCCAATTCAATTTCCTCGACTGTGAAGGGAGCATTCAGCTCGTCGCACTGATCGTGACCATGATCTTCTGGGACTTGATGGGGAGGATATGCCCCAATAGGCAGACCATGCGCGGGCTCTTCATTTCCAAGACCACTTGCAAGGGAATTTATATAAGAATCCCAAGCTGACACATCTCTAAGGGGTTCAGGCAGTCTATCTCTTTCACGCCGAAGGGTTTTCCAAAACCTATGGGGGTTGAAATGCTTTTGGTGTACCAATGTTTTCAGCTTTTGGGCCTGGTATGCCCTTTTCTTTTTCCTCACAATAGCATGGTACTTTCGCTCTAACCTCCGGAACTCATCACCCCGCCATTTGGTTAACATTCCATACCTCCAGACTTCCCGTTTAAGGGCCCGGCATTCCTGATCAAAAAAGGGTTGATGTTGACGCCGGTGTCCATTGTGGGGATATCTTTTGTATTGGTCATGCATTCCTGCTTTCTTTGCAGCATCTTTTATGAGTGCATAGAGGCAATGAATGCTAGTCTTAATGTCCCCATCAGCAGCCGCTTTTTCACATGTGGCTCATGAGGTTTAACTCATCACTCTGTAATGCTTGGACATATTGATCCCTTGCAAATTGGCACCAGCTAAATTGTGACAATGGGTGTCCCCCTTGAGCAGAAGAGCGACACGGTCTAGGATGAATAGGAACAGACAAGGATGCACATAGTGGGAAATGGTCAGACTCTGACCTCTCACAATCAATGCCACTGTCTTCTAGGTGTGGGATAAGATTTGGGGATACAATGATATGGTCAAGTCGTGTTGCAGCTGATCTACGCGTACCATGGTACGACACACCGGCCGGGATATCTCCCCTGACACGGCCAGTGCAAATGTAAACGCCTAATTTGTGGACAGCACGAAGAAGTTGCCGCCCATGGGGATTGACCTTTGGGTCCCCTCCAGGGGCCATGGGGGGAAGGGGACCAACTCTAGAATTAAGATCACCCCCTAGGAAAGCGTACCCTTCTACCTTTGCCTTACCGAGTGTTTTCTGGATTTCTTTCATTCTATTAGACAAACTCAAAGATGATAGAAGGGGTGATCCAGAAGGGGGAATGTAAGTTGTTCCGATGATTAGAGGTAGTCCACCACCCTTGAACTGAATCTTAGCCCACAACGATCCTTGTTTGGTGCAATAGGGGAGAATATGGTATTCATTGCTATATCGAATACCAAGCAATAAGCCTTCCCCTGCCCTCCCTGAGTGTGATGCAGGGTGAAAGAATAGCTTGAAGGGGGCCCAGAGGTCTCTTTCGATAATTTGTCTTCTAGTCTCACTGAGCATGATAATGTCAAAGGTGTGAAGGTACTCTAAGAGGCCTCGAGATAACAGTTTTTCAGTGCTAAGGCCATTTATGTTCCAAACTATACATCTCAACCTCAGGTGGCTAGATATTTCCTATTGAGGGGTTGAGGGGTTGGGACCCAGGTCACCTCCCTCTAGGGTGGAAGGAGTCATAAGCTCTTCAAGCTCTGGCTCGCGTTGAATGGCGATACGCTTGCCATCGGTGGCCCCCGGGACATGGCGGGGAGTCGTCCTCTGCTGGGGTGGCATCCAATCCATGCCTTCAGCTGTGGCTGCATCCTCTCGTTGTACTTCGCTTACGGTGTAGGGCATTGTGGCTTGGACGCCAGGGGCTCGGTCAGCGTGGGCGGCAGCCGGCCGGCCCCCAGGCACTTGTCGGGGACGTGCGCCCAGGGTCCCCCCGGCTGGGGCAGCTGCCGTACGAGCCCCGGGCGCGTTTTGGCGGGTGCTATGTGTCGCCGTAGGTGTGACGTTCCCTCTGCTCATTGCAGAGGCCCTCCGAGACTCAAGCACTGTGCGCGATCTGCCATTGACAATTGTCTTCCAGGCGTTGGGCTTGGGATCCAGGTGTGCTGGCTGGATTTCGTTGGAATAGTCCCTCATGGGTGGGGCCGGCCCATGAGGTTGACTGCTGGTCGGAGGAGTTGGTGCTACCCGGGGCTCTTGGGAAGCCCGGGCAGGAGGTGGGCCAGGAGGAGCTCCTCCTGGGACCCACTGATTGACTCTCCCATCTGCTCCGCGGAAGCAGAGGGTTCCTCCACGCCACAGCACTGGATAGCCTTGGGCTTTAAAGGCCTGGAAGTTGGGCAGAAGGCGCCGGCGTGCTTCTTGTTGGCTCGGGGTGAGGTCCTCTGCAAGAGAGAGGGAACGCCTTCTAAGGCGCTTGCTATGCTTGAAAGCGGCATTTCGTGCCCTTGTCGAGTTGAACTTCACCAAGACTGGCCGCGGCCTTGCAGCATTGGCCTTGAGTTGGCCGAGGCGGTAGGTGTCCACAATGTTGGGGATCAGCGATGTGAGATCCCTGTCCCCCCCAAATAACTGCCGGACATCCCCATCCCCCAAGTGCTCCTCGATCCCATAGACAATGATATTTGTCGCCTTTGAGATGATTTTTTGATGTTCCACGGTTTGTTCCAGTTGTAAAATACGGTCTTGTTGGTGTTCAACTCTGTCAGAGAGCGAAGAGACTCGGCCCTCTAGAATCGCGACTTTCTCAGCAAGTTTATTTTCATTTACTTCAATATCAATCGTACCATCCGAGCCAGCAGGGGAGAACGGGGCATTGCGCTTCCCTCCCCTTGTTGCATTGGCATCTGATGGCTGCGGCAAAGCCTTTTGTGGAGTACGGAACAAATTTATTGCTGACGATATCATTTGTAGATAAGTGAATCATATAATGTCTGTCTGGTATGGTTTCATGGAATTTCGTGGAATACTTAAAAGTGCTGTGGTGTACGCCGGAAGGTTAGGCTTAATCAGCTGTGTCAGGCTGAACGCTGTGAGAGGAAGTGAAGTGTATGACCAGACCTCAAATCGTTCTCAAAGCAAGGTTTCTGGAAATAATCCCAGCAGTACAGGGACTATGGCAACACCAGCAGGAGGCAGCACAGCCTCCTCAGGAGCTGGACAGTCAGGACAGACCACTGGAGGCACTGCAGCCAGCTCGTATGCATACACAATGAACTCCTCCAATCCCAAGATGTCTACGCAGCTAAAGGCTGACCGCACTAATTTCAGGGCCTTGCGTGAAGAGCTGGAGTCCTGCGCAATGCAAAAGGGAGCTATGGGAGCGTTGGAGACACCCATGCCTAAGACTGCAGAGAACGCAGCAGTAAAACATTTCATGTTGCAGTCTGTCCCACCCATGTGGCAGGCCGAAGTCAAACAGCGGGGGAGCGCTTTTGACTTCATTCAGTGGATGGCAGACCGCTGCACTGGAGGGAAGGAGAGGGAAATCAACGAGAAGTGGATCAAGGGGCTCAAACAAGGCATGGTGAAGGGAGAGACAGTGCAAGAATGGTGCCACCGAGTCATCAGTATTGCCGCCTCCCTGGAAGCCAATAACCATCAGCTGGGCGACCGCCAGATCTGCAAGTATATGTATAAGGGGCTACCTGCAGTCTTGCAGAACGACGCCTGGGCAATTACCTCCGCCAAGTCAGACCCCTACAACATGCTGGAGACGATCCTCACTGCCATTGAGAACTTGGAGTACCAGGATATCCCGTTGGCAGAGTCATTGCATGTCACAGCATCAGCTGCAGCAGTTGTGGCAGCAGCAGCAGCAGCCGTGCCAGCTCAGGGTGGAATCCCTGGGCCTCCTCAAGGCGCTGGAGCTGCACCGGGCGCTGGAGCAGCACCAGGAGTGGGAGCTGGAGCACCTGCTGATGGTCAGGCCATCTATGGCCCTTCTGCTCACAACGCTGGACGCAAGGGGCGAGGGTCTGGACGTGGCGGGAGGCCAAAGGAGGAACTAGCGTGTCGCTTCTGCAACAGGACGGGACATTTCTTGAGGGAGTGCCTGGATCTGAAGAGGCTGCAAGCCCTACATGGCACAATGCAAGCTGCAAGTGCGGGCCCGGCTGCGTGGTGGGGCCCTGAAGCTCCTCAGCAACAAGCCAGCTGGTGGGATGCTGGCCAATCCAGAAGAGGCCCTCCCGTGTCAACCTCACATGCTGCTGGATCTGTGTCCACTATCTTCCCATGCCACAATTTCTTCCCAGGCTGGCATCTCCCACCACCACCTCCTCCAGGTGCTGGTGAGCCTATGTTCGTTTCGTTGAATTTGCTTACCCCTACGTCTCATGGGGCTTGCAGTACCTCGTGGCTGATAGATAGTGGTGCATCGGTGCACCTTGTAAATGATCTGTCGTTACTAAACAACCCTGTCATGCATGCCCGACCCCTCCCTCTTCACTTGGCCACTTCTGACGCCAAAGGAGGGATAGTTGCAACTGGGTCTGTGTGTCAGGTCAATGCCAAACAAGAGGTGTTTTGGCTGCATAATGTGCAGTGTGTGCCCACTGCACACACTAATCTGATTTCTGTCACAGGAGCCATTCAGGATGGAGCGTCATTCCTCACTGACAGTGCAGGTGGGTACACGATCATGAAAGGCCTAGCAGGCTGGTGTGGTCAGATAGCCAGAGAGCGAGGGCTTTTTTTTTTTTTTTTAGAATGGGTGTGTCCAGTCAAGAGCCAGCATGCTGCGCAGCCACAGTCTAGTCCTCTTGCTGCCTCGTATCATGCTAGGAAAGGACACGTGTGTATAGATAGACTACTGTGGCATGCAAGGTTGGGTCATCCTGGTGTTAAGAATATGACAAGGTCTTTCAACGAGGATCTGGTAACTGGGATCCATGTGTCCCTTGCTCCATGCTCAGAGTGTCCTCCCCAGTGTGAGTCATGCATACAAGGGAAGCATTCTCGCCCCCCCTTTCCAGCTTCATCCAGACCTGCAGAGAGTGTGTTAGATCGAGTGCACGTGGATACTATGGGGCCCATTTCACCAGCTGCCATCACGGGAGAGCGGTTTTGGGTTATTGTGGTTGATGACAAATATCATCTGATAGCCTCCTTGGCAGTGAAGTCGAAAGAAGTCATTCCCAAGGCCCTCATTGAGCTCTTGAAGTACTGGCAGACATTTCATGAGAAAGTGGTGAAGTGTGTGAGATCTGATAGAGGGACAGAATTTCTGAATCAGCAGTTCAAAGAATTTTGTGCTCAGCAGGGCATTAAAATGGAGACCTCAGCTCCATCCACGCCTTAGCAAAATGGACTTGCTGAGCGCATGAATCGGACTCTGAAGGAGCGCACAAGGACCCTGTTGGTGCACGCTGCAGCAGACCCTTCCCTGTGGAAGGAGGCACTGGAGTCTGCCACCTTGCTTTACAACGTGGGCCCCACCACAAGCAGGCCTCTGACCCCTACTGAGATGTTATATGGGGTAAAGCCTGATGTTGTTTCCTTGCGCACATGGGGCTGTGTGGCACATGTTCACATTCCCCCAGGTAAGCGGTCTGTATTTGGACCAAAGACCATTCCAGGCATGTTCACTGGGTATTGCCCACAGTCTAAGGCCTATAGAGTGTACGTAGGCAATGGTGTATGGAAAGTGTGGTGGCAAAGGAAGAGAGAGAGAGACACGAGACACCAGTCAGGTTAGAGCATTCAGCGGAATCTGTTACAAGCCGGTCAGCACCGGGACTTCCTTCGACGCCAAGACGCGTGCCACTTTCCAGAGCCTTCATTTCAGGACCCGGCAGCTTCCTGCCCGAAATCCTGGCATTGGACCTGGCAGCTTCCTGCCGTTACAACTTCCCCCTCCCCTACATGGGAGCGTCCTCGCTCACATCAGAGCAGTCATCACGAGCAAGACTCCATAAGGTAAGAGTTCCACACGCAGTGTACATGCCGTCTACACTCGAGCAACAATATTTTTTTTTACACACATAGCTTTGGCGACAAGTTTGTTGAGCCTCCAATGGTGAGGTACGCCAGGGTACGTCAGTGAGCTTTGTTCATCATCATTCATTGCTTGAAATTGTCATGACGGGCTTCAAAGTGGATCGATGATCTACACTTAACATCATGCGCGCGCTATACAGCTCACCGTACTGAACTTCCCACTTGTATAACAACGGGGTGACACGCGGGGAGCAACTAAGCCCTTCTCCCTCCCCCCGGCGGGCAGCCATGCTGTACCCGCAACAAACAAGTGCAGGAAAAGATCGCCTCTCCGTGTCTAAGTCCGCCTCTTCTTAGCCGCAGTATTCGTAGTTGCTGAGGCATGCGCATTACTTCGCTTCTTAGTACCGTTGCCTGCAGCCGCGACACCATTCGTGCGCTTCCGTGTTCCCACCTTCTCATTGAGAGCGCGACCAGCCCAGTACTACTGGACAACCTCTTGGGCATGTTCTATTAATCCTGCTTCTGGTTCCCATGAGTTTCGCTCAGGCCCGTAGCCTTTCCATTTTTCCAAGTATTCTTTCTTTGGCGCATGGTGCGCAGCCTTCTTCTCTCGATGCATCAGAATACACTCCACCTCGTATTCCCAATCACCATCAATCCAATCTGGCGGAGGTGAGGGAGCCACATTGACACCCTTATGATATGGCTTCAACAGCGACACATGAAACACATTGTGAATGGTGTATTCATCAGGCAACTCCAGCCTATATGCAACAGCGCCAATTCTAGCCAAAATCTTGAATGGCCCAATGAAACGAGGCAAAAACTTCTTGGTGCCAGGATGCTTCCAACGAATATTCTTAGTGGACAAGAGTACTTCTTGCCCAACTTCATACTCAACATGTCTGCGCCCCTGGTTAGCATAAGTGCGCTGCCTATCTTGTGCCTCAATCAGGTTGCGCTTCGCTAACGCGAGATCATCATGCAACTTTATAGCAAATCTTTTGGCCGACGGAAAAGTGGTCCCAGAAATCACTGCAAAAGGCTCAATAGGATCCTCCCCATACACCAACCGGAATGGAGTTGTGCGAACGGATTCTTGATAAGCATTGTTATAAGCGAATTGTGCGGCTGGCACATGCACATCCCAATCATGTTGTGTAGGACTAACATAATGCCGCAACATGTCTTCCACAATGCGATTCACACGCTCAGTTTGGCCATCAGTCTGTGGATGATAAGCCGTTGAAAAGACAGACCTCGTGCCCAAAATTTTAAACAACGCTTTAGTGAAGGCACTCGTGAACACCGTTCCGCGATCAGTCAACACCTCTTTAGGCATACCGTGCAGCTTAAACACACGATCCACAAACACATCAGCAAGACCTTCAGCAGACAGCTGATCAGTTGCTGGGATGAAATGCGCATATTTAGACAGTCTGTCCACAACCACAAGGATAGCATCATTCCCGTTCACTGTTTTGGGTAAGTCAGTAATAAAATCCATGGAGATGCTTTCCCACCTTCGTGAAGGAATTGGTAGAGGCTGCAGCAGACCAGCTGGCAGTGAGGTATCCACCTTGTTGCGCTGGCACACATCGCAAACGCGAAGAACATCTTCAACACCTTCCCTCAGCTTCGGCCACCAAAAATACCGTTGTAATTTCTCCAACATTTTAGTCCGGCCCACATGGCCAGCCTGTGGCACTTCATGGTTTTCTTTGAGAATGGCTTCTTTGAGCTCTTTATCTGTACCATCTGCCATTTCGGGAACATACATTGCTTTTCCACGGAACCAGTAACCATCTTTAGCGACCAACTTCGCTCTTTGTCTTTTACGCCCATCCCTTAGAAGATGATCCTTCTCATACGCGGTCCGTATGCGGTGCAACCAGTCTTCCCCATCGGGGCACCACATGGTGAACCCATCCGGGCACGCGTCGCCCGAGTCACTTGCTGCTCCAGGGACCACCCCACCTAATGGCGGGGCCGTACCGCCTCCAGTGGAACACGCCCCCTTGCGCGTAAGTACAGCACACCTAATACGATGACCTATGCCGCGCCCCCCCATCGCGGCCCTATGCTGAACAGAGCCCCTAGGAGTGTGCACCAAAGAACTAACAACGAACGCTGGATTCCTACTCAAAGGGTCCGCAACATTAGTACGACCGGGCTCATACTTCCACTCTATAGAGTACATCTGGAGCAACTCCGACCACCTGGCTTGCCGAGGGCTCAAAACCGATTGGGACGGCAAAAACGTGTTTGCTGCATGATCAGTGACCACTTCAAAGGGTTTCCCAAGGAGATAACATCGCCAATCAGTCAATGCCATACACACTGCAGCCAACTCTTGCTCGGTGACATGATAATTTCTCTCAGCATAAGAAAATTTCCGGCTCATATAGGCACATGGGCGTCCATTTTGCTCAAGCACAGCACCAACACCATTCTTTGAGGCATCACACACGACCCGAAACTTAGGCGCATCCGGGGAGAGATCAGGGATTGCCAACACTGGGGCATTTGTGATGGCCCACTTCAACCCATCAAAGGCTTTTTGACATGCATCAGTCCACAGCCAAGGGACACCTTTTCGCAATAAGTGATTCAACGGGGCAGCAAGTTGACTATACCCCTGCACAAATTTCCGCGAAAAATTGCAGAGGCCCAAAAACTGTCGTACCTCAGTGGCCGTCGTCGGTACAACCCACTTCATCACTGCTGCGACTTTATCCGGATCAATCTTGATTCCATGCTTCCCCACAATAAAGCCAAGATAGCGTAGTTCAGGCTGACAAAAAGAACACTTCTTTAGCTTCACAAACAATTTCTCTTCACGTAGGCGCTCGAACACTTTTTGCAAATGCTCTTTATGCTCTTCCTCGGTTTTAGAGAAGATCAAAACATCATCAAGGTACACTACCACAAAGCCTTCAGCCACAAAGTCATGGAATACGCGATTCATCATACGTTGAAAAGTAGCGGGGGCATTGTCAAACCGAAGGGTAGAACTTTGAACTCATAATGGCCAAAAGGGACACGGAAAGCAGTTTTGGGAACATCTTCCTCTTGCAAGCGAATTTGGTGATAGCCAGAGAGTAAATCAAGACTTGTAAAGCACACAGCACCTTGCAGTTTATCAAGCAACTCATCAATCCGCGGGAGAGGATAACGATCAGGGACAGTAATGCGGTTTAACGCACGATAGTCGATAACCATACGCAACGTGTCATCCTTTTTCTTCACAAACAGAACAGGGCTGCTAAACGGACTGCAACTTGGTTGAATCAATCCCTGCTCAAGAAGTTCAGCAACCTGTCTCTGTGCTTCTTGCAACTCAGGCAAAGCTAAACGGTAACCAGGTCGGGATGGAGGAACATGTTCACTATACAATGGGATAGTGTGGAACAGATGTCTGTCAGGAGGTAGGCCTTCTAATTTCTCAGAAAAGACATCACTGAACTCAGCACGAAGATGTTGACAAATGGGGTGATTCAATCCACTTTTATCAGAAGGGACATCGGCCTTGTTTGTAGGCCCAAAAGCAGGTTCGAACTCTTTAACATCATGATCATAATCGCTATGCCCTTCGTTACGCGCTTCGTTGCCCTCTTGCCTATCAACATGTTCATGCCCTTGCTCATCCGAGCATGTCTCGTTATCATGCCCTTCAGTCTTGCTTACCATGCCCACAAACACTGGACAGCCTTGCTTCATACAGCGCGCCAAATGCCTCGCAGAGATGACAGGGGACTTCTTTCTAGCGCTCCTAGCAGTAGCAGAAATGGACTTAACAATCACGCCTCGCCCTCTGTTCCAAAATGTACACGTATCTTCCGCTACATCAATCTTGGCCTTATAGCGCTTAAGGAAATCCATGCCCAACAAGACATCACAGTCACCAGCCAATTTTGGTAGCACATAATAAGTATGCACACAAGGCAAAGACTTGAAAACTGTTCTCAACTTCACTTGATGCACCACTTTCGCAATGTCACCCGTGGCCACTTCCACTTCCAATTCATCCACTTGTTGCGGGGTTATGTTCACTTTCTTCAGAAATTCTGCCGAGATGAATGAGAGTTCTCCCCCGGTATCAACTGCACAATCAGCGGTTGCCCCTGCAACCATACCGCGCAAGACCATTTGCGCTTCGGGGTGTTCTTTTCTCACCATTGATATACTGGGCCTCTTCTTGTCATACCACACTTCAAAAGACCATGGGGCCACAATTCTCTCTTCCCCATGCGCACTTTTCAAAGCTACACTTTCGTTGCGCCTCCCCTCCATAATTCTCTCTTTACTTTTTAAAAGGGGAGCAACACTTACTGCCTTAGCAACTCGTTTGGGCAAAACAAAATAAGCGCCAATCTGACGGGCATTCTTCTTCAGGGCATTATACTCGGAGAGCACTTCATGGGCTTTTTCGGGCTTACGCACGAACGCATACACATGACCATCTCGCGCGCGCGCTATACAGCTCACCGTACTGAACTTCCCACTTGTATAACAACGGGGTGACACGCGGGGAGCAACTAAGCCCCCTTGTGGTGGCAAAGGAAGAGAGAGAGAGAGAGAGACGAGACACCAGTCAGGTTAGAGCATTCAGCGGAATCTGTTACAAGCCGGTCAGCACCGGGACTTCCTTCGACGCCAAGACGCGTGCCACTTTCCAGAGCCTTCATTTCAGGACCCGGCAGCTTCCTGCCCGAAATCCTGGCATTGGACCTGGCAGCTTCCTGCCGTTACAGAAAGAGAGCAGGGACGTTACATTCCTTGAGCATTTGAGAGGGGGGGAGAGAGTGGCTATGTCTAACGTGCAACCTGGATCCCCTCAATGGCTCTCAGGAGCGTCCTCGCATGGCAGGGGAGGCAATCCCAATGTCCCTAGCTCACCATCAGCCATTCCCGTGAATTTTTGGGAACCAGAGGATGACCCAGTGGTGGAGCGCAAGCCCACTGGATCTCCTGCTACCACTGCCAGCTCTCCAGAGGACCACAGCATTCTGAGGAGGTCAGTCGGACCTGTGGTAGGAGCCCCCAGCAGTCAGGATGGTTCCCCTGCCACACCAGGGACCTCACAGCAGTCCTGGTAAGTGCTGGGACATCTTCAAAATTTAGCTAGGGGTGGTGCTGAAGCGCAATTGCAACTGGACAGACTGCAGAAGGTGCAAGAGGGGGTCAGGTCCCAGGGGAAGTCTCAACATAGACTTCCACCAGGAACCACCCTCACAAGGAATCAGCGCTATGAACAGCGCCAGGCTAGGAGGGACCAAGTAGGGGTCCCCAGGTATGACCCTGGCTCAGGCTAGGTACTTGTGAGCGAACAAACCTTGGTAGGTCTCCCTAATTTGCAGAGGCAGGTTGAGACAGGGGAGGCTATGCTTGGAGAAGATGTTAGCGAGGAGAGTAGTGGGCTAGAAGTGCCAGCAGCAGGGGAAGCATGTAGCCAATGTGAGTTGGGGGCCAACCATGCATATGGTGTGTGGGCTGACACAATAGGCGCAGCTCAAGAAAGTCAGAATGGTGTGCCTAGGTGTGAGTCCAGGAGAGAGAGAGAGAAGAGAGCTGCTGCTTCTATCTGCATTGAGAAAGGTGAGAGACTATAACGATGGAGCGCATGAGTCTGGCAGTCCAAGAGAGAGAGAGAGAGAGAGTTGGGAAGGGATCCGGCAGTTCTGGCTGTAATGCCGGGTCTCAACGTAAGGTACAGAATATACCTTATTTTGGGAACCAGGATCAGAGGGATATAAAAGACAATAGTCCCAGGAGTGCTGACAGTACTGCCGAGTCTCAGCATAAGGTACAGAATTTACCTTATGTCAAGCTGGGAAAGGTTCACGTGCCATCTAACCTGAGGGAAGCCCAATGCTCCCCTCAGTGGGATTTTTGGCAACAAGCAATGAGGGAAGAGATGGATTCCCTTGATACCCATGAGGTTCTAGAATATGTAGACAGACCACATGGACAGAAAGTTATTCCTGTCCATTGGATCTTCTCCACTAAAGTTGATGCACATGGGAATGTTATTCGCTTTAAAGCGAGATTGGTTGCCCAGGGGTGTAGACAGATCCCTGGTATAGATGTTGGGGAGGTATTTGCACCCACCAGCAGCTATGGGGCAAGGAGGGCTGTGCTGGCAGTGGCTGCCACACAGAATCTTGAGATCCACCAAGTGGATATCAAGACGCCTTTCTTAATGGGGAGTTGGAGGAAGAGGTCTATTGTGACCCAACCACCAGGATTTGAGAATGGCAAACGAGAGTGGTTGTCAAGCTCAGGAAGGCACTCTACGGTCTAAACAAGCCCCAGGGCTTGGCACAAGACCTTGACGACAAGTTGAGCGTGATGGGGTATAGTGTTGCAAGAGTGATGCAGGGGTATACATCAGGAGGGCCCCTGATGGCAACCTGTCCTTTATTCTGGTTTATGTAGATGATCTTCTCATTGTTGCCAGAGTGTTGCAGAGATTGAGTGGGGAAAGAGTTCTTGAAGAAGGACTTCACCATCCATGATTTGGGAGAGGTGAATGATTTCCTGGGATGTCAGGTCCTACGCAATACAGATTCAGGGCACTATTTCCATGAGTTGCACTCCCAAGATTGATGCTCTTGTGGAGAAGTTTGGTGTTGCTGATGATGGCATGTGGTTGATACCCCATGTCCAAGGACTTCGTGGCTAGCAGCAGACCCGAGTCCTCAGATGGTATGTCACATGGGGCAGGTACCCCTCTGCCACCTGGTCATCGATACTGCGAGTTGATTGGATCGTTGCTGTACATTGCCAATACGACCCGGCCTGACATTTCTCAGGCTGTTGGAGTGTTGTCAAGGTATAGAATGACACCCACTACCTCACACTGGAATGAGGCCATTCGAGTGCTGAAGTACTTGAGAGATACCAGAGAGTTAGCTCTTACTCTGGGTGGAAAGGGGCCTGAGCTAGAAGGCTATGTTGATGCCGACTATGCTGGGGACCTGGACCACAGGTATTCCACCACTGGCTATGTTCTATCAGTCTATGGTAGTGCCGTGGTTTGGGGAAGCAAGAAGCAGAGCTCAGTTGCTACCTCAACTGTGCAAGCCGAGTTTACGGCAGCCGGCCATATTGTGAAGGAAGCCAACTGGCTTAGGGGCTTCTTGGAAGAGATAGGGGCTGCACCTTGGAGGGTCAAAATTTTCTGTGACAACCAAGGATGCATTTCCAATTTACGGAACCCATTTATCCCAAATTCACAAAGCATGTTGCAGTAAGCTTCCACTATGCTAGGGAAGCTATGGCACTTGGGCAGGTAGATATCCTCTATGTGGACTCTGCTCGCAATGTGGCTGACATTATGACCAAGCCACTTGCCAAGCCCGTGTTTGTTGGTCATCGTGATTCACTAGGTTTGAGAAGATACACATAAAGCATGCAGGCAAGGGGAAGTGTTGAGTTCTGAACATTATTATTGAATGCCTTGTGCTTAAGTGATCTTCATGTTGCACTATTAGGATATGGGTTCATTGAGAACATAAGGTACCTTGAGACACGGCAGATTGTGTACGTTTTCGAACATAAGGTACAATCTTAGCTAGATCACACGTTTGTTGGGTGAACTCTTAAGGCTGCCCCACGAGTGAATACCAACTGGTTGTGAAAGATGCTGGGCATTACCAGGTGCAAACATTCAGTGCGCTCTCGTCATGCACTCTCATCAATGCACACTGCAGTAATATCCAACTGGTCTGAATGTTTGAGCACAATCATATCTGCAACGTCTTGAGATCCTAAACACCTGCAGTTATGGCACGACGGCAGCGTCAATTCGTAGCCTGTGGAAAACCGTCCACGCTACAACGTTTCCAGGAACAGCACCAGCACTCTCCAACAGTAGAGGTTGGTCAAGAATACCAACATGCTTCGGACAAGTACGAGCCGTTCTGGCTGCCCAGGGATGGCTCGGACTGCAGGGATCCTAAAGTACTACCATACGTAATGTCAATTGAGATCGCATATCGTACAAGTCACGTGTTATGTCATTGAGGTACGAGTATGATCTATACCGTTCATAAAGTCTATAGTTTACTCCGTTGTTGATGGCATGTGACAGGGGATGTCACTAAGCACAGTATTGACCAATTCATTCAACAGAGAGAGAGTGCGAGGGGGGGGGCAAAGGGAGGGAGAGGGATAGAGGGGGACGGACAGAGGCGGAGAAAGGGACTGAGGGGGAGAGAGAGAGAGAGAGAGAGAGAGAGAGAGAGAGAGAGAGAGAGAGAGGAGAGAGAGAGAGAGAGAGAGAGAGAGAGAGAGAGGAGAGAGAAGAGAGAGAGAGAGAGAGAGAGAGAGAGAGAGGGGGGGGAGGGAGGGAGGGAGGGAGGGGAGGGAGGGGAGAGAGAGAGAGAGAGAGAGAGAGAGAGAGAGAGAGAGAGAGAAGGGAGAGAGAGAGAGAGAGAGAGAGAGAGAGAGAGAGAGGAGAGAGAGGGAGGGGGGGAGAGAGAGAGAGAGAGAGAGAGAGAGAGAGAGAGAGAGAGAGAGAGAGAGAGAGAGAGAGTGTTAGACAGAGAGAGAGAGAGAGAGAGAGAGAGTTAGAGAGAGAGAGAGAGAAGAAGAGAGAGAAAGAGAGAGAAAAGAGAGAGAGAGAGAGAAGAGAGAAGAGAAGGACAAGGGGAATAGTTATTCCGTAGAAGGAATGTAAAACACCCAGTGAGAAACATAATAACACACAGACACTGTTGTATAAACTGATAGGTACGTATAGATACGTGATGGCAAACGTACTAGATACAGGGGCGCTATCAGTTTATCAAGTGGTTTTAGGAAACATTGTATAACTTGAATTTCTCCACGTATGGAGTACAATTAAGAGGATGCGCCTGATTGCGTGTCTAAGGGTAATGTGTTATGTTCAGTTAGGTTGATCATATAGTGACCTCCATGCAGTACAGGTCTTGTACTAGTGACGGTAAGGTCACAAGGTAAAGACTCCATTGAGTGTGTACACGTGTTTAAGTATGAGATCCCTGGTGCAGCTATAGAGCTACACGTTGGCATAGGGCCAAGTCAGGGTTGTTTATGTGGCCATGCAGTACGGTACAGCCTCTCGAAAGGAACTGTACCGTTACCGCCGGTTACGATCAGAAGGCATAGAAACTCCAGATCGCGAGCAAGCTTGGCAGTCGATGGGGTGTGGAATGCATCTGGGCTTCGAGCTCCAAGCTAAATAGTGTTTGCTCTGTATTGAAGGACTGCTTGATATACTGCTGTCACGCTCATTTCAATACAGGTAAGCTAGCGATCGTTGGCAAGGGTAACGGTCGCAGTCGTGTGGCTGCGATCGCAGGCGTTAAGCACATGCATACTGATGTTTCTGCTGATAATGAAACATTACATGTGTCTTGTGTTGCAGGAGCTGCATTGCTTGTATGTTACTGTTGTGCGAACAGTAAGGCTATTTGTGTGTGACGAGCTACACACTGGTTATAGCGGTGAGTACAGATACGTATAACAAGCTTGCTCCTGCTGGTTAAATAACTGTTTTGTTTTGATCTCTGATGATCCACATATTGTGCAGATTGGTTGGGAGTAGCCATTAAACTCCTGGGACTGCTGAAGGGCCAAGGGTGTCCTGATCGGAGAGCAGTCGGTACGTACACATATGTGGATAGGTTGCGTGTGTGTTTTATATGGTTTAGATATATGCTATGGACACTGATGAACCCACAAGTAAATCGTAACGCTCGGGTGCAGGCAGATATAGACGGCAGTGCGAGCACTGGTCTATATAGACATTGAGAGTACTTGGTGGTGTTCACAGGTAAATATACGTAAACCATTTGTAACGAGTCGATGGGGTGTGGAATGCATCTGGGCTTCGAGCTCCAAGCTGAATAGTGTTTGCTCTGTATTGTAGGACTGCTTGATATACTGCTGTCACGCTCATTTCAATACAGGAGCTGCATTGCTTGTATGTTACTGTTGTGCGAACAGTAAGGCTATTTGTGTGTGACGAGTTACACACTGGTTATAGCGATTGGTTGGGAGTAGCCATTAAACTCCTGGGACTGCTGAAGGGCCAAGGGTGTCCTGATCGGAGAGCAGTCGGCAGATATAGACGGCAGTGCGAGCACTGGTCTATATAGACATTGAGAGTACTTGGTGGTGTTCACAGGAAGTGATTCTCTGACGGCATACGTACCGCTTACAGTTACGGCATCCTCCAACTAATACACAACAAAGGTGCTGGGCCCACAACTTGCTGCATGCCAGAGGAGGGAGTCATTGTGATCGAAGATACACCGGAACCAGAAGAGCAACGGACGCCGAGACCTTTCCCAACAACGAGAGGAAGAGGACTGCGACCTGCATTACGTCAACAGCATCCAAGAAGACCAGAATACTCAGAGTATCCCATTCCTTTTGTCAGGACTCACTTTGAAGTTCCTGACTATTTTGGAGACCCGGGTCTGTATATTCATATTGAGAGGCCTGGTGTTCCAAAGGGTCAATTTCAAAGGCCAATTGTGCATCACCAAGACATTGTGCTGAACAATCTTCCTGATCCTGTTGAACAAGCAAACTACATATTTGTTAAAACTTGTGAAAGTGAAGAAGGGTCCGTTCTGTGTGGAGGAATTATATCAACGGCATTCTTGGCTGGTCTGACACAGCCACGAGAGGAGCCCATTTTGGTCAAGTGGGAGGAATTGATTGTGTTCAGTGATCCCCTTGCTGATAGCCTGGTGCATGAGGTAGCAGAGCTATACGGGAAGAGCCTTCCAAAAGAAGACTGGGAGGTGCACTATTTTCTGAAAGTGTGGAACCGTTTGCAGGAGTTATTTAAGCTAACTGCAGACGGGCCACGGGAAGGTTTTCCTTCGTTCTTTCTCAACAGAGCTATTGTTGAGGGAAGAGAGGGAACAGGACAGGTACTCAGGTGGTACAGAGAATACCACGTGTATATCGAGCTGGTACAGTTCCAGTTCCGTTTACACCAAGGGCAGAGTAAGGCAGTATTTGACCGACTGCCATCATGGAGGGAGGTGGAGGAGCTGGGACTCAATCCGTTGCGGCTCCATCCGGATTACTTCCAGACCTACGAGGGGATCTCACGGGGGTGGCTGGAACCAGTGATGGGGTTACAGCGACTGACATGGGAAGAGATTCAGGAGTTGGAACAGCAGTGGCTAGGGGATCTGAACCGGCCATTACATCTGGCCGGGAAGATCCGACTAGTCCAGTGAACTCCAGTCTGCAGGTCACCACCTCCTTAGATAGACTGGGTTTTTCGTTGGACATCTGGAAACAAAATGTGTTCCATTGTGCCGTGAGCAGGAATGTGCTGGAATGCCTAAAAACGTCCATGCCGGGGACTAAAGGGGATGCAGTGGCACTGCATTTGTTGCTGCAAAAGGTTCCAGAAGTGTGGGCTCAGAAGGTGGCATTCGCTGAATCTGCAGCAGTGGCATTTAAATGGATTATGAGCCAGTTCCAAGGGGGAGCAAATTTGGAAATCCATGACCAATGGCTGGAGCTGTTGGACAGTGAAATGATGGGGAGTGAGGGCACGTTGGAAGAATATGTGGCTAGGAAAGAGTTGTTGGCAAAAAGACTGAACGATAACAACATGCCAGTAACGCAAACAAAACTCAAGAAGTCAATCCTGAAGTGCCTTCCGTGGCAGTTTGATGCTCATAAACCAAGTTTATCTTCTTCCACTGCTACATGCAATATTAACCAAACTTTGGCTGCCATAAGGGTGGTTGCAGAAACCATAGGTTTCAATGATCAGCAACCAAGGGCTCCAAGGGCGGCTGTTGTCCGCAAGCCGGGTCCGGCTGTCAGGAACGATAATCGGACGTGCTATGAGTGTGGTGAGAGGGGGCACATTAAAATGAACTGCCCAAGACTTGTGCACCCTCCTAACCGAGGTAACCCACCCACTGGAGAAGAGGTAAATCCAAGGGCAGGGATGGCATCTTCAAAATTACAAAACACTGGGGAAGGGCAGTGGATAGTAGACACGGGTGCTACTAACCATATATGCAATGATTTGCATTTAATGTCCAATGTCATTGTTTATAATGAAGCCAAACCACTGGGACTGGTAGCGAGTGATGGTCAAGGATTGCGAAAGGCACAGGGAAATGTGTGTCTATCTGTGCAAGGTGGGGGAAGTGTGTTGCTTACACATGTTGAGTATGTCCCGACAGCGACTGATAACCTCTTGTCCGTGTCAGCTGCCGTCAAAGATGGATGCACATTCTCTGTAAATGAAAAAGGGGAATATGTAGCTGTCATGTGCCAGGCAAATGAGTTCATGTGTGATATTGAACCGAAAGGGAGCTTGTATTTCCTGTCACACTAAAGTGGGCTCTGTGCATGGGGAGGGGCGGCTGCACTTTTAGTTACTACACGAGAAGAGACAGAGTTGTGGCACAAAAGGTTGGGACATCCGGGAGTTGTATGCATGACAAGAATGTTGAGAGAGCAGATTGTGAATGAGGTTAAAGGAAGTGTGGGTGAAGTAGAAAGAGTTGTGACTCACTGTGACGGTTGTATACGGGGGAAGCAGACTAGGACTCCCACGCCTTCCTCCACTGCGGCTGAGTCTACTGAGAGACTTCAGCTGGTCCATATGGACGTAGTGGGAGAGCTGCCTGTGGCTGGGCTGAATGGAGAGAAGTATATGCTGGTCCTTTTGGACGACTTCTCGCATAGAATTCAAATCAGGACCTTCAGTTCAAAGACTGAGGTAGGAGCACTCGTTCAAGAGGTCCTCTTGAATTGGGAGGTGTCAACTAAATGTAAAGTTGGCACTGTTAGGACGGACAGAGGTACTGAATTTGTAAACCGCGAGCTGGCAGATTTCTTTGCCAGAAAGGGGATCGCACATCAGACCTCTGCACCGTACACGCCTCAACAAAATGGCAAGGTAGAGCGTGTAAACAGGGTAATCAAGGAACGAGTGAGGGCCCTCCTCTTCACAGCAGAGGCAGGGCCTGAACTCTGGGCTGAGGCAGCACACACTGTGGTACGACTGCTGAATGTGAGTGCCGTCAGTGGCAAGGAGTCTTGTCCGTATGAGGCATTCTATGGCAGGAAACCCTCAGTTGCTCACCTGAAGGTTTGGGGTTGTTTGGCTTATGTGAAGCTGCCTGATAGGCAGCTGTCAGCACTTGGTCCGCGCTCAGTTGCGGGCATGTTTGTGGGATATGAAACAGGATCCAAGGCGTATCGGATCCTGGTGCAAGGCAAGGTAATGGTGAGTAAAGATGTGAGATTGATTGAAGATGAGTTGGGCTATCCGGTTGTAACTCCACCCACACTACAACCTGAAATGAGGGTTGAGGAGTTGTTTCATGATGAAGAGGAGGCACCTGAGGTTTCCCTGGAAGAGGCAATTGATGCCCCGCGCGAAATTGCGATAAACCCGGAATTACGAGCGGACGATATGCATGAAGTCATGAGGCGTGCACGGGAGGTGCTGCAGCAGCTTCCTGCAGAACTTCCAGCCGGGGAAGTGACTAATGAGGGAAATGGTGATGGTGAAAGTCAAGGGCAGGCAAGTGAGAGAGACGAAGAGCAGCATGATAATGAGGAGAATGCAGAGAGGGGAAGAGGTGGTGGGCGTTACGAATTGAGAGAGAGAGTTGGCCCGCCAGGTAAGTATGTTCCTGGGGCATATCACACGCAAGTAAAAGCCCATGCAGTAGTAGTTGAGGAGGCAAAATTGAAAGCATCAGAGTTGTTAATTCCAAAACACATTGGAGAAGCGCTTGCCAGTCCTCAAAAGGAGTACTGGAAGCAAGCCATGCAAGAGGAGCTGGATGCTATTGAAGAGTGTGACACGTATGAGGTGGTGAGGAGGCCAGAGGGAGCAAAAGTGATTCCTCTGATTTGGGTGTTTGCGTTAAAGACGGATGAATATGGCGATGTCATCCGGTTTAAGGCAAGACTCGTAGCGCAAGGTTGCAGGCAGGTAGAAGGTGTAGATTGTGATCAAACCTTTGCACCTGTCAGCACCCATGCATGTAGGAGAGTGTTGCTGAATATTGCAGCAACAGAAAATCTTGAAATCCACCAAGTGGATATCAAGACGGCATTTCTCAATGGAGAATTAGAGGAGGAGGTGTATGTAACGCAGCCTCCTGGTTTCTCTAATGGTGATAAAAAGGAGGTGTTTCGCTTGAAGAAGGCTTTGTATGGACTCAAGCAGGCACCTCGGGCATGGCACAAAAGGCTCTCCAAGGATCTTGGAGAGATGGGTTTCAAGGCATGTAGGAGCGACCCGGCCTTATTCTTGGACTCCGGAAGGGGTGAAGACCGGGCGTTCATTGTTACTTATGTGGATGATTTGCTGATCATCTGCAAGAGTGATGAGAGAGTGTCAGAAATAAAGGGTGAGTTGAAAGCAAGATTTAAGGTTCACGACTTGGGGGAAGTGAAGAACTTCCTCGGAAGTGAAGTCAGGCGCGATCACGATGGGGGAGTGATAGTGATTTCCAACGCTCAGAAGATCAAGGATCTTGCGGAGTCATTTGGAGTGAGTGAGAGTGACAAGGGAGTGAGCACACCCATGTGTAAAAGCTTTGTGCAGACAGAGCTTCCACAAGGGAAGGTGGGGGATGAGAGTGCGGGTTCAGGGTCTCCACTGCCGGACGGACACCGGTACCTGGAACTCGTAGGGTCACTGCAGTACCTGGCCAATACCACTCGTCCTGATATTTCACAGGCAGTAAGCCTGCTGGCAAGTTATCGTGCTGCCCCAACCACTGCACACATGCGTGCAGGGTTGAGGATTGTGAGATATGAATGGGTTGCGTGCATCGTTGCATTCTCAGTGTCGAATTAATCACAAAACTGGCCGTGCTTTCGATTCGTATATGGAGCTCTACCAGATCGCTCATGGGCTCGATGATACTGCGCTGAAGGGTTTCGTACGCGCCGTTCCGACATGTTTCCTTCGAATCACCATGCTTATCGTGGGTTTGGTCGTTTCGATCGTGGGTTTCGTCGTTCTCGCGGTGTGTTTAAGGCTCGTGGGTTTCGTGCTCGTGGTCGCGGTTTTGCTCGCGGTGATCGCTTGCATCATCGCCATGTCCCAGGTTTTCATCATGGGTCTTTTCCATCCCACTCCATGCCGCTCACTTGTTATGGGTGTGGCCTCCCTGGCCACAAATAGTCCGAGTGCCCTATGACTCCCCGGTTCTCGCAAGGATCTGCGCAGGTACCCCAAGCCCCAGCACAATCACGCCGGTCCCCCAAATTCTGGTCGCGGCAATGCACCGAGTGGGCGTGGATCATCTCGAGGGCGTGGACGCTTTGGTTGGTATGAAGACTTATCTTTCTCAAAACTTGTGGCTGCTCATGTTTGTTTGGAATAGGGACCTGGTATTGATATCCTTGTTTGTGAAGATACCCCCCAAGTGAACCTGCAAGATGGTCATGTGTATGCGTTCGTGCTTAAGCCCGAAAAAGCCCATGAAGTGCTCTCCGAGTATAATGCCCTGAAGAAGAATGCCCGTCAGATTGGCGCTTATTTTGTTTTGCCCAAACGAGTTGCTAAGGCAGTAAATGTTGCTCCCCTTTTAAAAAGTAAAGAGAGAATTATGGAGGGGAGGCGCAACGAAAGTGTAGCTTTGAAAGGTGCGTATGGGGAAGAGAAAATTGTGGCTCCGTGGTCTTTTGAAGTGTGGTATGACAAGAAGAGGCCCAGTATATCAATGGTGAGAAAAGCACACCCCGAAGCGCAAATGGTCTTGCGCGGTATGGTTGCAGGGGCAACCGCTGATTGTGCAGTTGATACCGGGGGAGAACTCTCATTCATCTCGGCAGAATTTCTGAAGAAAGTGAACATAACCCCGCAACAAGTGGATGAATTGGAAGTGGAAGTGGCCACGGGTGACATTGCAAAAGTGGTGCATCAAGTGAAGTTGAGAACAGTTTTTAAGTCTTTGCCTTGTGTGCATACTTACTATGTGCTACCAAAATTGGCTGGTGACTGTGATGTCTTGTTGAGCTGTCGTGAGTTAAATCATGATGTGTGTTTAGTGATCGTTCACGTGAGTAACGTCGGTCATGGTGATCACGTGAAGGCTCAGGCATACCCAGCCCGACTGGTCTGTCAGCTTAACAGATTTGATGCCTGGGACGATCTTGCTATAGACTTCCCAAAAAGGCTTTTGACGTTCATCCGTAAGCTACATTAGGCCCTTCATTGCTGAAGTAAGCTAGGAGGACAATCCTTATTGTGAAAGATCCTTGCGTTTGGTTAGGTAGCAAACAGGCGGGATTCGTTGCATCCCTTAGTCGAAAAGCCGACAGCCAGCACCAACTCAAACGAAAAGGTAAATATATTTGCAGTGAGAGCTAAGGGGTCTCACATTTCCCTTCGTCACCTTCGCAGCATAGATCCGTGTTAGGGGACGCCCACCGGGGAGCGCGAACAATGGATAGGTGTCAATGTGGTTGCTAAAGTGTAGCTAGTAAGCACACATTATGTCTGTAACCTTGCTATAGGTGCAGCGTTCTATCTCTTTTGACTTGGCCTGGTCGTAGCCCGACTTGCAGGTAGTTTCGAGCTTGGTCGCATCACGCGCCAGTTCCTCGTATCATTGTTCAAGGTATCTAAACCTTGCAGCGGTTGAGGCTTCCTCATTTAAGTACCTGCCGCTTTTTCACCGTGGGTTGAGTGCTATTCATCTTCCTTGTTACCTCGTCGAGGCTTCCATCGTAGACTCCGAGGTCCGCGAGCGTCGTCCTTGAGAAGCTCAGATTGAGAATCGGTTACGTGAGTGTAGTTCTTTCGAGAAGTTGAAGCTTCGTTTGAAGTTTTAGACTGCCCCGCGTCTTCTTGAGCTCGAACGATAACCTCCTGAGGAGTAGGCAGTGTCGGTGCAAGACCCTGCACATCTTCTTTGTATGTTTGTATCCCTGCTGTAAGTCCTGGGGAGTGAGGTCAAAAGTGTGGACTTTTAGGATGGTGAGTGACTTGATCAGCTGCCATTAAGCTGGTCGGGATCCCAGTCCGAAGGTCCGGCCCTGATAAGGTTCGCGCACTGATATCCTCCCATTCTAAGGGCAAGCCAACTAAATGAATGGACTAAGTGTCTGTTGCTGAAATCAGGAGAGTGTACGTTGAGTTGCGGGCAGTCTGAAGCGTAAGACGAAGTGACGGCTGTTGGGAACTGCAGCCGTGCAGATATCATCTAAGTACAGGATGATTTTGTAAGTCGGTATACTTCTACATTTTGAGCAGTTCTGAGAGAAAATTATTTTCACATTTAACACACAATGTAATTGACGAGAGAGCGAGTAGAGCATTTCTTAGACAACCGAGAAGTGAGTGAGCCTTAGATCATGCAAGGGTTTGGTACTTGAGCTTGGTTAAGGACACTGCTACGTGTGTTGTGTAAAGCTTGTTTTGCTTGAAAGTTATGGACTTTGCTGAGGGCTTTGAGGTTGAAATTGAGGAGGAACAGCTTACCCCTAGAGTCAACCAACAAAGACCAGCACAAGGTACACCAGCACTGCCACCAATAGGCAATTCACTTCAGATAATACAAGATGAGCCCACACTTGCTGCAAAAATGCCTTTCATTGTGCAATTGATAGAAAGGGGTTGTGGCCCAGAGGAGGCACAACGGTTTGCAGATTCTTTGAGGGCAGGAATAGATGTTGGTAATGAAACCACACATATCATCGAGGGTATTGTAAGGGCAATGAACAAGGCTTTGAATTTGAAAGATCAGCAGTTTCAGAATCATGTCAGCCTGGCAGCAAGGACTCAGAGACCAGCTGCAGCCACCAGCATACCAACTGCTCAAGAGAAGTCAACAAGACGGAAGATGCTGTCAGAACGTCTTCCGCCTTTAGTGAAGGGCACGTCAATCGCACTGTGGATTGACAATGTAAAGGTAATCATCAGGCAAGATGCTGCAGGTATGTCCAGTGCAGAAGTTTTGGATGCTGTAAAGAAGGCTGCCAGACATAATAATGAGGTTGCTTTGACCATTGATTCTGCTGTCGCTAATCGTCTATTGACTGATGTTGATGAATTGTTTCTGATACTAACGAGACTCTTCAGTCCTGATTCTCGTGGTCACTTGTCTGCACTTCGCGCGAAAAAGCAGCGCGACAACCAACCAGCGGCAGAATACATGAAAGAGGTGCGAGACATGGGCTACGTGCACTGGGTAGGACTGCCTGAGAAGCCAGAGACCTTTGATATGATCATCAACAACATGTCTGAGAAACACCGTGCGTTTGTCAGGGATAAATGGAATACTATGCATGTGGCAATGCAAGTGCATGATAATCCGAATCCTATTACCTTTGCACATTTGATGAATTGGGCCTTAGATTCAGATGCTGAGTATACCACCAATCAGCAGTTTAAGAAGACTGACAACAAAAATGCAGGCAAGGCTAACCATGTGCAGGGGGAGCCTGACAAAGACAAACGACAATTCAATGATGGCAGAAACCACCATTATCGCGGTAGAGGCCCACAGGTAAACTATAACCAGGGTTTTCAGGAGAAGTCCCCATGGTCATTCATGTTGCAGCTCCATGTGTCAGATGAGGAGTCAGAATCCGATTCTGACATGGATGTAAACATTTGTGATCTGGAGCCCGACACTGAAAAGTCCAAAAAGAAGAAGATTGATCCCGAGGTAAGTGAAGGTTTCGTACCGGTCGAGATTGTTAACAAGAAGTTTGCAGATTATGTTCCAGCACCTGAAAGTGGGAATGTGAGAAAAAGAAAGGTGACTCCTCTCACTCGTGAAGCTGCAACTGCAACTGCCAGTGATGTTTTACCATTACCTCCCACGCCAGTAGGGGAGCAATATCCAAAACTACCTGAAGATTCAATGCCTTTGACAGAAAATATGTTTATGCATGGTGTAGATATGTTGTTAAGACATGCAGCCACTAACTATGCACCTGCAGCGAGGACTCCTGGTCCTCGGAAGGTAATCCGTAAGCCGAGGGCGGCTATCAAGAGTCGCACCTCTCCAAGGAAAGTTAATGATGATGTTCCAGCGAAAGCTACCAGACAGAAAGGTGTCAGAAAGGTAAGGTAGCTGCTGTGAAGGCCCTTGGGCCAGTTCCACTTGTGAATGCAAAAGGCAATAGTCCATCTGCAGTACCAGTTATCCAAACTCCGCAAGAAGTTCCTAGCGTCAACAAAGGTAAGCGCCTGATGACGCCCGTGGAGCTACTGCATTTTGATCAGTGCAAGAAAGGTCCTGTCAGTACTCCAACTATGCAGTCTGCAAGTGCAGAGCACAAGGTACCTGTGTATGTGCAGCAACGTACAATACATCCTACTGCATTCAAGCATGTGCCTTTATATAGTGATGAATGCTGGACCTTGCCACTCCCTGATTCGACCCGTCTTGCAGAGCGTCAAAAGGGGTGGACATGGCCATGGAGGTTTCCGTTGTTTGATCCCATCATTCACACATTTGATAAACCCCCATATTGGCCAGAACATTTGCCTAGGCCGGCAGCCAACACTGGTTGGCCTAGTGGGGATAGTGTAGAGCCTGCGGATGTGTTTTATCCTAACGGAATGATCAAGCCGTGCTCAGCGGACTTCAAACCCGTCTTGCAGCAACCGCCTCATCAATTAAACGAAACACACATGGCGCGGTTCAATGCAGAGTACATGAACACACTCGAGCCTATTTGGCAACGCACCCCCCACACAAACAATTACACTGCAGTGGATGCCACCAGTCTACCAACCCATAGAATGATTACAACTCGTTCGGTTGTAAATAACAAGAGTGTGGTTGTAACGGTGGCGCCGCAAGTACAGCTAACACGCACCCATCTAGATGTGTTGGCTCTTGTTCAGGATTCATCATGGCCTAATCCTAGGTTTGTGAATTGGGCCATTGATATCAATGATTTACTAAGGATGAAGGAGAGCCAGCCTCTCCCTCGTGAGCATGTGGGCGCGCAGATGTTACCTGGCGAGACCCGCAATCATGCATTATGCATGAGACACTTACACGCTGAGCAACTTTTGAAGGAAGCTAGAGACGTCACTGGAAGACAGTATGACAGCCCTTCCTTTCCCCATGCTACTGGTCCTATTTTTGCTGCTGACTTGACTTCTGTGGCAACTCCTGCCAACAACACCGCTGCAGACCCTTCTGCTATGCTTGCGTGTGATAATGAAGAACTCAATGACATCCTATGTAACATGTTGCAAGGAGTTGGTCCAATGTCAGGGACCTCTTATGAAACGTTGCCACCCAACTGCTTTGCCATGAACAATAGGCGACCGTACAGGGCCGAAAATTTCAGGGCAGCAGATCGTGAAGAAGCGCGCTTCCCCGCGCACCAACCACCTTTATTCTTCCACCAACCTGAGAGTCGTATTGCCAACTCTGTTATCACAACCACTCTTGCAGGACTTGTAAAACTGAGCAAAAACCCCAAATTTCCTAAGTTTGTTGATGGTTGTGATGACTTATTTTCTCCAAAATCCGTAGATGCCCAACACACACTGGTGAAGATTGGGTCCGCCGTAAACCTTGTTGCAGCTGAAGAAAATATTGCTTTCACCTGCTCCTGCAACGGCCAGGAGCTGCCTGCGCAAGGGGGGGGGGAGTTCTTCCACGCTGGTGCAGGCACCCCCAATCAGACCAGTGCAGGGATGGGGCAACCTACTGCAGGGCTTAGTCCACCAACTGCAGGGATGTTTCAACACCCAATTTATATCGAACCACTTGACTGCATTCCAGCTAAGGCTTTCAACGGTAACGATATTCCTATTGTTCAGCTTTTGACTCCAGCGATGCAGATTGCTGAGGCTTTTCCTCAGCCACTACCTTCGGATTTTGCACAAGTTGCAATCAATCAGGTACCCACTATCTTTATTCCGACAGCTTCCATGCCTGAGTTCAAGTTTGCATTCATGAAACCTGCAATTTCCAAAGATTCCAAGCCCACGCAATTTTCGCCCATGGCGGTACGTACTGGTCATTTTGATACGGGCTGCAACGTCAATTTGATGAGCGCCAAAGCTTATTCAGCCAATCAGCATTTGTTTTCTAGTGAACAAATCAAGGTATCCGCCCATTTCGCATCAATATGGCAGATGGTAGGAGCCATACCATGACAATGCGAGTGGTTGAAGATGTCATTATGTGCATGGATAAAGCCTTTTATGTTTCTACGTTCTTGATCATTGATAACCTAGCTATTGACTATTTGATAGGTTGGGCATTTATGCTACAGTATGATGTCCAGCTAAAGCCTGCCAGATCACAATATGCAATAGGCTTGCCACGTGACAACATACTGGATCCCTCGCACAATCCCAGCCGTGAGTACCAGCTGCTTCCCCTATCGTTCAAGACTAAACGGATGACCCTAGTGGTCGCACCATAGTGTGACGGGGAGGACAGGTCTTTTTCACTGCCAATATTTGTAATCAGCTATCATGGAACTTTATTTTGAGTGTGTATTTGACGACCGCACGTACGAGCATCGCGTGCTGGATGAAATTTATGATTTCGATGAAGTTATTCAACTAATGAGAGAATGCAGAGTGAATACAGCAGTCCTTCCATTTTCTCTCAAGTTGGGAGGATACACTTCCTCCAGTGGTAACCCTGCTGAGACCCCTCTCTCTTCCACACTTGCTTCAATGCATGAAGTGGAACCGTATGACATGTTGTCTGATGCTTGTCCTCGCTTGTGTGATATTAAAGTCACCCCACAAACTAGTAGCCTGGATCCTGATAAGCAAAAAGACATTGAAAAGCTGTTGGAAGAGTTTGCTGAATTGTTCAGCTCTGGCAAAGATGATTTAGGTTGCATTTCTGATCCCAGTATATGTCATTAAATCCATCTCAAGCCAGATTCGTACCCACCTTCCAAATTCCGTTACATGTCTACGTATTCTGAGAGAGAGAAAGAATTTTTGTCTGGTGAAGTGAAAATGTTGCTTGACCTTGGCATTATCAAGCACTCCACTTCTCCTTGGGTTTCCGCACCTGTAATTGTGAAAAAGCACGATAACACCCTTAGACTGTGCATTGACTTCCGTCCACTTAATGCGTGAAATGTCTCAGATCCCTATCCTTTGCCTTTAATTGAAAGCATGCTTAGGAAGATGGCTCCTGCAAAATATTTCTCGGCCATGGACATTGCTTCAGCATTTTGGCAAGTTCAAATGCATCCGGAACATACCAAATATACTGCATTTGTGACACATGAAGGAAAATATGAATGGCTGAGGATGCCCTTTGGTTTAGGAAATGCTTCAAGTACATTTCAACGTCTCATGGACAATGTGCTTGGTGCTGCCCTCTTCTCTCATGCTTACTTGGATGACGTGCATGTATTTTCGAACACTTGGGAAGATCATGTTAGACACATAAGGGACACTTTTGAGAAACTTGTTCAACACAAAATCAAACTTAAGAGACCTAAGTGCATATTTGGTGCTGAGTATTTGAAGACTTTAGGGCATGTAGTAGGACAAGGTTGCTTGCGTCCTGACCCTGATAATGTCGCAGCAATCCTAAATTTGCCTACACCTAGGGATGTTTCTACCACTAGGTCCGTGCTAGGTGCTGCTGGATATTATCGTGAGTATGTGGAGAACTTTGCAAGAATTACTGAACCTATATCCCGCTTGCTTAAAAAGACTTCTGTATTTCATTGGACCCCTGACTGTCAGGTCGCTTTTGAACAAGTGAAACATCGTCTGGCATCTGAGCCAGTGTTGCATGCTCCGAACTTTAATTTGCCTTTTATTCTTACGACTGACTGGTCAAAGACGGCAATAGGTGCCGTGTTGAGTCAGCCGGATCCTGTCAAAAATGAGAATGGCATTCATTTCGATCACCCTGTTGCTTTTGCATCAAAAACCCTGAAAGACGCTGAAAGAAATTATTCGCCTACTGAGGGTGAGTGTCTTGCACTTGTGTGGGCCTGTGAGAAATTCCGTCCCTTCTTACATGGCAGGCGTTTTATTGCGTATACTGATCACTCGCCTCTTCAATACCTTGACTCAAAGAGGCACTCAAACAGCAAGTTAGAGCGTTGGGCAATAAGATTGCAGGAATTTGACATAGATATCAGATACAAGAAGGGTGCTGATAATCTTGTTGCTGACTGTCTCTCGCGTTGTGTGCATTCTGAGGTATTGCATGTATGTGCTGTGACTCCCACCTGGCAGACTAACCCCCAGAAACAGAGTGATTTGGATTCAATACCTTGTGTCATTTGTGGATTCCCTCAAGGGGATGACAACATTGTGCTTTGTGATGGTTGCAATAGATGCTTTCATCTTAGATGTCTTTTCCCTCCTCGTTCGACTGTTCCGGGAGGATGTTGGTTCTGTCCTGCATGTGATCCCTACCTAGGTAAGGGGGGAGAACTAAAGATTGAGGAGCTTAGGAAGATTGGAACGCCACTTTGCCACCACAGACATGATCCGTACAGGGATCCCTTGTTTATGGAGTACATACAGTCAGAACATAATTTGGACATGTTGGTTAGCCTTCCTCCAAAGCTCGCAGCAGAATCTAGAAGAAGAGGATCCTACTTTACTACACACCCATCAATTCCAGATTGGCTCATGGTCTATAAGAAGATCAGAGGTAAGCCCCCGCGATGGTTAGTGTGTCCGCCCGTTGAGTTTCGTTGGGATGTTATAGCAATGATACATGATGTTCTTGCGCACCCTGGCATTGCTCAAACTTTGGTAGTATTGCATTTGCATTTCCATTGGCCTGAAAATCAAGGCTGATGTTGAACTTTTCGTACGTACATGTGAACCCTGTCAGAAGGCGAAAGCCGCAACTCCAACACCACCTCTCATGCAAAAACCTGCACTGTTTGGACCTATGAATCATGTTCATATTGATTTATTTGGACATAACCCCGCAACAAGTGGATGAATTGGAAGTGGAAGTGGCCACGGGTGACATTGCGAAAGTGGTGCATCAAGTGAAGTTGAGAACAGTTTTCAAGTCTTTGCCTTGTGTGCATACTTATTATGTGCTACTAAAATTGGCTGGTGACTGTGATGTCTTGTTGGGCATGGATTTCCTTAAGCGCTATAAGGCCAAGATTGATGTAGCGGAAGATACGTGTACATTTTGGAACAGAGGGCGAGGCCTGATTGTTAATTCTATTTCTGCTACTGCTAAGAGCGCTAGAAAGAAGTCCCCTGTCATCTCTGCGAGGCATTTGGCGCGCTGTATGAAGCAAGGCTGTCCAGTGTTTGTGGGCATGGTAAGCAAGAATGAAGGGCATGATAACGAGACACGCTCGGATGAGCAAGGGCATGAACATGTTGATATGCAAGAGGGCAACGAAGCGCGTAACGAAGGGCATAGCGATTATGATAATGATTTTAAAGAGTTTGAAGCTGCTTTTGGGCCTACAAACAAGGCCGATGTCCCTTCTGAGCAAAGAGCGAAGTTGGTCGCTAAAGATGGTTACTGGTTCCGTGGGAAAAGCAATGTATGTTCCCGAAATGGCTGATGGTAAAGATAAAGAGCTCAAAGAAGCCATTCTCAAAGAAAACCATGAAGTGCCACAGGCAGGCCATGTGGGCCGGACTAAAATGTTGGAGAAATACAACGGTATTTTTGGTGGCCGAAGCTGAAGGTGTTGAAGATTTTCTTCGCGTTTGTGATGCGTGCCAGCGCAACAAGGCGGATACCTCACTGCCAGCTGGTTTGCTGCAGCCTCTACCAATTCCTTCACGAAGGTGGGAAAGCATCTCTATGGATTTTATTACTGACTTACCCAAAACAGTAAACGGGAATGATGCTATCCTTGTGGTTGTGGACAGACTGTCTAAATATGCGCATTTCATCCCAACAACTGATCAGCTGTCTGCTGAAGGTCTTGCTGATGTGTTTGTGGATCGTGTGTTTAAGCTGCACGGTATGCCTAACGAGGTGTTGACTGATCGCGGAACGGTGTTCACGAGTGCCTTCACTAAAGCGTTGTTTAAAATTTTGGGCACGAGGTCTGTCTTTTCAACGGCTTATCATCCACAGACTGATGGACAAACTGAGCGTGTGAATCGCATTGTGGAAGACATGTTGAGGCATTATGTTAGCCCTACCCAACATGATTGGGATGTGCATGTGCCAGCCGCAGAATTTGCTTATAAC